>LQRL01120840.1:10674-33774 GCA_001703475.1 Hydroides elegans
ATATAAATGAGATTTAGTTAGATAGAAATCGTATACAAATTTTCCTCATTTTAACTGGTGAGTTCTGTTGGGTATTCACACCAAGAAACCATTCCTTTCGAATGGTAATATTTACGTCAATGTTACTGTTTCCATTGAAATACGATTATTCAACCCTGTAGTTTGTTTGTTGATTCACTTTATTCTAAGCATCATTTACACACAAGAAAAAGACGAAAAAATAACAACTTATATATATATATATATTCTGTTTTATGAAATATTCTACAATATTCATAGTTTTAAAGACAAATTTATATAGTAAATGACACAACAAATAATACTTTATAGTGGTTCAATCATTGCAGCATTATTATTATTTGACAGAAACTGAACTATATCTTAAAAGTAATAAGATTGATACAAACATTACAAAATACATATTTTATTGGTTTATGAACACGTGAGATTCAGATCAATAATAACATAACAAGAAAGAGCACATATAAATTACTCATGAAACAAAATCACGTTCCTAATAATGGCCAATCTACAAAATAGTACACTACTTAAACAAACCATCTAAACTAATCTCTATGTTTTATTGATTTTTAAAATCAAGTATTGCACAATTTGCAAATCATAAAGGTTATCTCAATATTAAGTAATTAACCAACACAGCTCTTAAATCCATGTTTATTCACTTATTGTACCATACCTTTATTTCAAGGATGGGTGGAAATAGAACTTAATTTCATCAGTCAAGCTTTTTTGTTTCAAACAATATAAAATCATGAGATAATATTGAAGATTTGTTATAAAATAGTTGTGTTTAATTTTTAACATAACTTCGATGTCTTTTTGTCAGAGTAGTGGTTGATTCTATATAAAAATATAACGCAAGACATTAAACTGTAATGACATCAATAACGTATCACAATAGAAATGAGACTATAGCAACACAATATAGACAATTGAATCTGCAACTACAACTTGAATGGTTTAAAAGACCATTCGAAGATGGAGGTACATCGTCTAAAATAGAGCTTTGCAAAATAATACAACATATGTCCATATGACTTACGTATTCACGTACAAAAACGGACCACATATACATGTCGTTAAAAACTGCAAGTTTGAAGCCACAAAAACACGGTTTTAGTTTTTCTTATGCATAACTACAATACACATGGTATCGCTCATTCAGTATAATAAATGAGTAAATGAGCAATTTTAATCCCTTTTAAATCAGCATGAATCTTATAACAACTACAAGTTTAGTGTTCTTAATTATCAATATTTTATTCAACGTCGGGATCTTCATTTTATTGCCGCTTGTACTTTTCTTTAAGACATGTCAATTTATTAAAGATTTGATCTGCGCACATGATACATAATTGATTATAAACAAAAGTTACTTTATTTGAGAACGAAGAAAAAAAATAATAATTGGATTCAACTCACATCTCTAATTTCTAAGCATATAAATTGATTATTTGCAGCGGCTACTTAAATGCAATACTATGCAATAATTTGAGTATCAAAAGGACTTCCATACAATGTTACTTCACTCTCACATATCTTGAAATCTACAGCTAAACTGACGTTATTTCGTATTACTGACTTTTCACAGTTCTTAAGCAACAATACTGACACACAATATTGGCGTATATCTTTGATTTCGATATCCATGGTATTGCTTCCTAGAGAAATCTCATCATCCACTAGTAGTTTTAGCTAGACACTAGCTAGGATTTTCCCAAATTAGCTAACATTAGTGTAGCCCTAGCTAGAACTAACTATTGAAATTATCGGAAAACCATAGATAGTTATAGCCTCGAGCTGGCTAGTGGCTAGCGTTACGTACAGTCTCGATAGTTTTTTTGTATTAAATATCGATTTTTTTGCCACTGGGCACGTGTCACGTGTCCGTACCAGCATGGGCAGCTGCTGCAGCTCCAGCTGGCAGCTGTTCTACTTCTAACAGCTGTTTGATGCGTAATATGTTGAACCTACAATGAAAATGTATAACCGTTACACAATGTTAAACCTATAAGTAAGAGAGTGTTTTTATTATAAGTTGACCACAATGTCTATTTCATATCAAATATTTCAATAACTCAAGCTTTAATAAACCATAAATAGCTTTTTTTTATCGTTCGCAATACATAAACATAACTTAAGTGTAGAAAAAAAAAAACTAAATAGTTTGATAGTTCGTAATGCATATGAAGAAAAACAATAACTAGTTTTCAATAAAACCAAAATATATATAAGAACGCATACCTTTTGAAATACGTCCATATGACGGCACCCAGCGTATCCACGAGAACCAGCGTGATTATAAATAGCAGCAGCAGATGCGCGCACTCGGACACAAGCGTTCGAGCCGCGTTTAAGTAGGGAACCAGTCCTTCCGCTTGGGCGAGGCGATAGGCCGTCATGTCTCGCCTAAAATATGATTTATAAATGTATACATACTGTATACAAATGATTTTACTAATGCAAGGCTCATCACCAGGCCGTCATATCCCGCCTAAAAAATACTATTGGCAGTCAGTAAATGATGCCATTTATTATAAACGTATTGGATAGTAAAATGCTAAATTGTTATTCACAGTAACAGTTATTAGCAGTAACAAATATTAGGTGGTCCTGTATCGCGCATTTTTCTAGGAGTAATGCTAATAGGATTAATGTGCCTTATGCATTTCATTTTCCAGAGCGAATAGAAGCGCAATATAGATTATTTCGAAGTCAGCCCGGGAAATGCAAACTCGGTGCCTCGGCTTCAGTACAATTTCATGTTGCTTTGGGTTCGAGTATTTTTTATGCCTTAGTCTTGTTATAACGGGAATGATTGTTCTTAAGGTGAGGGATGGAAAGTGGGTTATATTTCGCTTTTACCTACCTTTCATATGGCACTGGACTAACGGGTGGTAGTTCGCAGCCCGGGAAATGCAATCGCGGTGCCTCGGCCTCCGTACAGTTGCACTCTGCGTCAGGTTCGAGCATGCGTCGCCATGCGCAGTATTCGGACTCGTGTAGCATTCGCGTCGTTTGCTTTAAAAGAAACAGATAAACATACATGTATAACATAAAAAGCTACACGTATCAGCAATCATGAAATTGGCTATTGCATCTTTAAATACTAAGTTTCAAGGTTTTGTTCAAGAAACCTTTATGTTAGGGGGTGTAGGTGATGCTGTGGGCTCCCTTTCCGCAACCATCCTTTACAACGTTAATCGTGCCCAAGGGGGATCATCAGAGCTAGGGATTCAACAAAAATACTCATGTCCAGAGGATAAAATTGTGTTTAGATTAATGTCTCACCTGTAGCTCTGCGTACATATTAAGCAGCAGTTGGTAGCGTTTCGTTCTCATGTTGACTAGTTGTTCATAGAAAGGAAACTCGAATTGGTTGATTCTGTAGGCGTTGGTTTTGATGCGTGTCTTGGCTAGCTGGTATGATGTCTCAACTGGCGCAACCTATTAAATGGAAATAGTAATCTAAAGATGGCATATGTATAAATGCATGACACAATGATCCAGCTTTATTTTATTCTATTGTGTTGATTTTAGCTCTTTAAGTACTGGCAAACGCGTTTCAACTAATTGTTTCAATTAATGAAATTCAACAGTGTGCATACACCGGTAAAAAGTCATTTGTTATCCATTTGTTGTATCATCTGCATATACGGTAAATAACAATTGTCAAAATAGTGTTTCATCATTTTAGCATAATTATGAGAAAAAGTATGTATAAGCTAGGATTCGAACCGATTAAAAGCAACTCAAGGATGATGAGAGAAAGATATAGAAGTACGCCCCCCCCACGTCCTTCAATATCAATTAAGAATTCCTAAAAGATTAATGATAAACTCACTAATGACTCAATGTATCCGACTCCCGCCATTGCCCTAACCGACAACAGACGATCGGACACGGCCAAGGTCACGTGGATAACACAACACACAGTTACCGTGGCAACTAGTTTTGGAACGAACTGGGAGAGAGTAAAAGAGTAATGAAGAGAGAGCGAGAGAGAGAGAGAGAGAGATGTGAGACACAGAGAAAGAGAAAAAAAAGGAAAGAAAAGAAAAAAATTCTTTCAAGAATTAAAAGATATTTAAAAAGATTCTTTCAAGAATTAAAAGATATTAAAAAAAGATTCTTTCAAGAATTAAAAGAAATTAAACTCACAAGTGACTCGATGTATCCGACTCCCGCCATTGCCCGCACCGACAGCAGACGATCAGAAACGGCCAAGGTCACGTAGATACCGCAGCACACCGTTACCGTAGCGACCAGTTTTGGAACGAACTGGGTCTTCATTATCTGGATAGATATTACGAATAAGGAGGATGGGTGTTATTGAATTCGTTTTAATTCAAGTATCTTGCATTCGTTTTAGAACAAAATATCGATGTGATTCAATATCCCCCCATCAATTCTACTGTAACACTTTATTCTTCTTTTTAAAAATGATATCTCATCAAGACTTAAAATTAGATGTAACAGATTATAGCAAATTTCGAAAATAATGTTGTCAAGAACATACTCTGAAGTTGACATCTCGGATATGATACAACATTTCCATGAACAATGAGCGTCGTGGCGTTGCTTGCTCTGTATCTGAAAACGTTTTTGTTTAATCTATCATGCTTTAGGGTTTTTCCTTTTGAAGACAAATATAACTACAGAATATGGTTTGTAGTATTTAATATACGCAACTGATTAGAATGAACAGCCAAAACCAGATAAATATGAAGTATTGAATTCAAACCTTAAAGCTCATAATAAAATAAAACTGATGTTTAACATGTTTAAACGTAGTTATTTTTCAGGGAGAAATATGATTGATAGCTATGGTTCTGTAATGAATCCAAAAGTGAAGATATCATCACATCGAACTAAATTGAAGATACTTCAAAATTCCCTTACCTTGTGAAGACGATACGAAATCCGGTGTCCCATGCAACAGTACTTTCGCCGTTGAACATGTTCCCGCCATACGATGAGTCAGCCATATTAGATCTATAGCCAATAAAACGCCGAGTACAGTCAACCACGTGATCGGGTTTGCATTATCACGTGATTCCTTATCGCGGCGTTCTGATTGGTTTACAGCATTGTCAGTTGGCCCCGCCTCCTGTTTATGTGCAACCAAAGAGCGATATTAAGAATTGTGTTTAATAAAGCATTTTAGTATGAAACGGGGTTCTAAGGCAAGAATAGAGGTTAACAAAACTCTCTACAATGGCTTATGTCAAATTTCACATTTACTCTGCTTTGTAAAAATGCCAGAAAGGAAGATTTTTTTCCAGCAAAAAAAAAACATATTTCATAGAAAAGATAGTGGGTAGTCTTGCCTGTTCTTTGTGGAAATACCACTGGTTCCTGGGAAGTGCTATGTCCTCGGCGCGAGGGAGAGGGGTGGGTTCCAAGTTGAGGATGGGTTTGTCCATGCGTAGGAAGTCTTGCAGGTTGGGCATTGGGAAATCTTTGAGTGAGAGATCTGAAATAAATTAATCAAACTGGGTTTATTGAAATACCGTTGGGTCCTTGGAAAGGCTATGTCTTCGGCGCGAGGGAGAGGGGTTGGTTCTAGGTTGAGAATGGGTTTGTCCATGCGTAGGAAGTCTTGCAGGTTAGGCATTGGGAAATCTTTCAGTGAGAGATCTGAAGAATAATAAATTAAGACATGGTTATTGAGCTATATTCTTAAAATTATTTATAAAGAAGGCGAGAATTTGTTTCGTAAGGACATACCGATTGCTTTGAATTCGACGATATTAGTACGAATATTGGAAATGCGGACACACCTTTCTAGTTATTTGTGGATAAGTTGTTGTTTTATTTTATACTCCTATACAAAACATTCCGTTCTTTTTCAACTTTATTGATAGTGAAAGTATAAAATTTAACATTATTTGAGATTAAAAGTATCTATCTAAAGTTGCTAAAAGGGTTTGGCTGCTCTCGATATTCTTGAAACGTAAGACAGGGGCTTCTATACCAACAGCTATTGGGTTTATATACATGTAAGTACTCTTTACCAAAATGCAAATCAAAAGGCTAGACTCACCCGCCGTTATTGTGTTGATATCATCTCGTAGTCCAACCCATTCGAGTAATGGTTTGGTCGGTTGGTTCCGTTTGCCCATCACAGCGTCACGCACTTGCTGTAACAAAAATAAGACCATATAAGCAAGGTGAATGAGGCACGGCACAATTGGAGTAAGGTTGACGTTGTATGTATGAATTTAATCTTTTTTTATTATTTCAATGATTTATGGTATTTTTTTTAAACTTGAAATTGTAAATTATATCTAATGTAAAACACATAAGGATAGTTTAAACAAAAACATTGTAATAAAGAAGAATTTTCATGTTCTTCCTCTGATATAATTGACTAGTATATTCTTTATTTTTCTATTATGAACTATTTGTTTAAAAAATCGGACACCATCTTTATTTACCAGTATAACTAAAATATGAAATATATATACATTTTCTATTTGAATATCTTATCTAGAAATGTATACCTTGGCGCCCTTGAGCCACTTGTTGGATTGCAGCATAGCAGAAGTTGCCCGGATGTTACGCTGTAGCTTCTCCACCGATCGAGATGCGTAATCCTCAAACTCTTGTCTGCAAACAAATCAATTAGTTTTAGGTATTTATCAATATTTTGCAAAGAAACCAGAGGTATGTCATGCAAATGTTGACAGTTTAAGTGGGAGAATAGTTATTGAAATCAGATAAATGTATATACTATTTCAAATGCAAACGTCAGATAAAACTAACCCCAAAAATCCAAACAAAGTTTTATCCTATAGTTTTAACATTCAATACACAACCAAAGAGAAAATACATATTAAGGTAAAGCAAATAAAACAAACAATTGCAAATTTAAAACTGATATATATTTCAAGTAAGTGGTGAAGATAAATATGGATTACAAGAATAAACTTCGTTCCTACAATCCTAGTCTGTTGTATATTTTTTGGCATTGTCCAAATTATAAATTGTGGACCCGAAATTAAAGAATACTCACTTGAAATTGTTGATATCGTGCGTGAGGTTAACGAGCATGCGCCTTGTGTATTCGCGTGCGACGTCACTCACAAGCTGTTCCTCTTTTGGTGTGACAACCAAGGTTTGTTTCACCTTAAGGACAAATGATTAAGTTGAAATAATTGTTTGTTTTACTAAGAGAACTAAGTTCAAAATATGATTAAGTTTTCTCACTCAACAAGTTAAGAATACGCATATCATGAACAGTATAGTGCATTTCTGAGGTGGTTTGTTCAATAAATGGTTAAAAGGAACCAATATCACATTAATATGAGGCATAGGTCCGTATAAAAGGACTGAATCACATGGAGAGGGTGTCTTTCTATTAAATATACATGAACAGTTCAGATATGAAAATCAAACTTTAACGATACACTCACATTCTCCATTCTTCTTTGTAGATCCTCCAGATTCCGTTCGCATGCCATCTTAGTATCATTAGCCTTGATATTCTGTCGATTCAGTTCCTGTAGCACGTAAGCTTGGATCTCCCGGATCTCGGCGCGTTGTACGTTCTCACCCGTTTCGAGATAACGTGAGAATTCCATAAGGCGGCTGAGAGGAGCTCTGTTAATGAAAGGAAACATAATTCATCCACTACCTACTTTATAAGGACATTTAAATATACTCGAAAATCTTATTTTCCAAATTTCTGTGCGTTTTATGTTCTAGCTAGTCTCGAGATAAGGCGAGAGGGGCTCCTTTAAAAAATATGATTTTGGTTGGATATTGACAAAGATTTTGTGATTTAAACATGGATAATTCTGACACATCGCTAGTACTTTAAATGATAATTGTTATTGTATACTCATAATATACTAAAAGGTGAAATTGCAACGTCAATAGCATGATATAAGCAAATTCATGCATAATTACATAATGCTTTTCAATTAAGATTTCCTACCTCGTTTGCGTATACATAAGCAGCCACAGTACACTGAAGGTTACCGCCACGCTGTATGCCGTACGGAATGTGCAATAGAAACCGTCTATTCATTTAATTCATATTTCGAAGCCTTTTTTTCTTCATAATAAACATACAAAAAACACCTACCTCGTTTGCGTATACATAAGCAGCCATAGGACACTGAACGTCACCGCAACGCTATAGGCCGTACGGAATGTGACGTAGAAACCATCTATTTATTTATTAATCATTTTTAGAAGCAATTTTTAATAATCAACAAATATAGTCATTGTGAAACTAACAACCTACCTCGTTTGCGTATACATAAGCAGCCACAGTACACTGAACGTCACCGCAACGCTATAGGCCGTACGGAATGTGACGTAGATAACTACAAATACCACGTGACGTGTCTCTACGCTGTCCTGCTCGCGGGCACGGCGACGTTTAGCACCTATGCAAAATAGAGTATAAATAGTATAGATCTGAGTTATACTACAATGCATAAAGGGGGTTAACGTCATGTTTTTAAATATTGTTATGGCGACGTTTGGCACCTGCGTATAAATGAGGATACATCTTGAAATAATATGGGGGAAGTAGTGCATAAAGGGATTAACGTCGTGTATATATTGTTTTGCTAAACGAGTCTACGAATAGATTGTATTATTAAAAATGTCTAATCGACAATCATGTTGCTTTGATTATCAACGTTTAACTGATGTTTTATTTGCAGTTGGAAATTACATTATAAGACACAAATGAGGTCTTAATTTTGTTTTGTATCAAGCGACGTTGTGTATTATGCGATTTCCTATAATGTCGATTACCTGTAAGTTTGATGGCATTGACGAGCACCGTACCTGAACTTATACTTGATAACGTCATATGACGGAATCGTTTGTCATGTGACGGCATTTGACGCTATGTAACGTAGCATACGCTCATTTGACGTCGTGTTAAATGCATGCTAACGATATACAGCACTATGAAGCAACCGATGCACAACATGACCTTTTTTTTTAATGTCACTGAAAGAAGTCGCCTGATACTATGCGACGTCAAATGGCATGGATAGCCTGTATGCGTACTGGCGTTAACGATCAGCAGTACCGTGAGGCATCCAAATTATGACGATGACGTCCATGTGACGTCCATATTCTAATTAATACTGAATGAAGTCGAAAGACTCCATATTTTTTTATAAGTGACGTCTTATGTTCGGCCCTTACGTTAATGTTGTCGTTTACCTGCATGCGTGATGTCACTGACGATCAGCAGGACCATGAGACAACCAATGACGATGCCCAACATGGCGAATGACGAATAGATACTAAACGATGCTATATGACGTCATATTTTATGTTTTGACGCTATTAAGCGTAATTTACCTGTGTGTGTAATGACGCTGACAATCAGCAGAACCATGAGACAGCCAATGACGACACACAAAATGGCGACCAAAGGCGAAAAGATGTTCATGTGCACGAGGTCCTTCTCAGAGTACTTCGGGGTCTCTGTTTTAAGAGGGAGGGAAATAGGTTGGGTTGTTTATCTTTATAGCTGTTGTATTCATATATCCATTGATAATAGTGTTTCGACGGTAACAAATTTTAGTTGTTTGTGATAGACGAATCTTTTTTTCATATATAGTGTTATGTTTTTTTATAAGAATCCTTGAGTACATACATGTTCATACATTAAAAATGTATAAATGTTTTAAAACTTTCCATGAGGAAAAAAAATACATTTATTTGTGATAGACCACAAAATTATGTAGATTCTAGGCATACAGTGAAACTTTTGTCTATTTTAGATATGAAACACATGTTTCTTGCCTTATAAAGATTAAATAATATTGAGATGAGTTTATATGCGGTTTCTTTCATGTTTTCTCAGTCTAAATATATGATAGATTTCAGTGATAACGGATAACCATAAAAAGATGACTTATAATTAGCTGAGATCAAACTTTTACATAAAATACCCGATTCCAGGAAATTCAATTTAAAATTCTAATATTGCTTAGATCATGCAAACCCAAAGTAATTAAAATAATAACTTAATGAAATTTGCCACGACATTATAAATTAAATCAGAAATTGGCTGAAATAAAAGTATAAATCAAATAACAGAAAGTTGGTACAACATTACAATAAACTTTATATCGAATGGCACAAAATTGAATTTGCGAGCTATTTACACAATGCAATATATACGCCAGGCATAGACTTATATTACTATTTTTATATAAAAGTAGATTGTACACTTAAACATTCAATATTTTCTATTCTTTCTAAATTCTAAATACACTCAATTATTCTACTTTGTCTATATGAAACAGAATTAAAATTCACTAAAGAACATATAGAAACAGAAAGCCAAATTTTCTACAAAACAGACAAAGGAAAAAGTAATAAAATTATATTTTCACAACAATTACTTTGTGTCTCATTTTTCCAGAAGAAATCTGTAAAAGAACATTAAAAAAGTTAAGTGTGATTGTCTGAATAAAATGAGCTAGAAGTAAAGCCGATCTAAAAAAAAAATAAGTGTCCCTAGGTTTTTCGCTAATAACTTTTTAATTTGTTATTCCTTTTCAACCAAATTTTTACAGCATCTCTACAATAGGAAACCCTAACATATTGAACACATTTTTAAACTGGATTTTCCAGAACCCTTTAAAACTTAAAATGTTGATGAGGTTTAGCATTTTCGGTACAGCTGCGACTTGCAAAATGAATTCGTATAAAATATTAGAAATCATCGATAAACAGAAAATCCACTTTAAAAAGTGTTTAATATGTAAGGGTTTCCTATTGTAGATATGCTGTAAAAATTGGTTGAAAAGGAATAAAAACTTTAAAAGTTATTAGCGAAAAACCTAGGGAAACTTATTTTTTTTAGATCGGCTTTATGTATTCGTTGAGAGCTACATGTATATCATCTCGGTTTAAACAAATCTAAGTTTAATTTTAAACGAAATGGAAGAAAAATAGTTTTTTTTCTAAAAGAGTGTGGATTACACCGGGTTCCATTGTTCCATTGAAAGAAAATATATTTATAAAGAACGAGATGAAAATTCAAGAAAAGTTCCTATCGCACACAAACTGAATTGGGGGCTAGACAGGATGTATAATAAATGCATGTTGGTTTCATACAAAATATATATTCGTACGTGTGTTGGGCATGACTATTCGACAAAGATGCATTTTTATCGTATTTTATTGCATTTTCATACCTTATTCACGCATCTGGACAGATAACTACACCAAAATAGAATTCAACGCTGCCTTTGGTTCTTATAGAACTTAATGGAACGTCGTTCTAAGTCGTGCACTGCGAACAACGTCATTCTTACGTGAGCTTTTTATTGCTGGCATTATCATACTTTGTATGTGATCAAACGTTCCACACAAAAATGTGACCAATCATATGCAACCAAATGACAATGTTTCCATGATTTTAATGTAACGTTTCGTAACTTAGTTTTGTGAGAAATAATATGATTTTGATAAATTTTACCTTGTGCTGCAGGAGAGGGGTTGGGTGCCGGTCTTACAACGGTTCCTGTGATGGTTCTATACGAATCGGTCAGTTCAACCTTGAAAAGAAAAAGAGTCCTATATTGGTAAAACGATAATATGTGTCTTTCTAAACAATATATGTGCAAGCATTAACGCGAATATTGATTTAAGAACTGTGATCTGAAAGCATTTTTAATAAAACAAGGTTAGGGCTAAGGACAATGATGTTTGCAAAATCACATGGCCGATTACTTGCAGACGGCTGTTTAAAGGGGGCTCTTATATGTTATACCAAAATGTATATTGGCGTTCCCATTTCATCTGATAATTTATACCATAAGCATGGTTCTGGATCCATGCGTGGCCTACCTTATAGCGATGTTCACGCGTGTCCAACCCAGAAGTTGGAACCCGGAAATCAAGTGAAAACGCGCAAGGTCGGTCAACACCAAAGTCATAATCGAACAGAGAATCACCTTCTGAGGTATCGAATACTTTGACGTTGAAGTAGCCTGTAAACCAGTTTTATTGTAAATACACGATAATAAATAAGCACATGTACATTGATTATATGATTTCAGACCTTCTAAGTTAATAGTTCACTTCGATGATTTTGTAAATATTTTGTGATAGTTTCAACATATTGAATCTGCTAAAAATCAATTTTAACAGAATTCGTTTATGAACGGCAATTTAAGACATAACTATTCAATAATCGTATTTTCACATTATTTAGTTCATATATTCTGTTATATCTAACAGTTTACATAACTGTATAAGCAAACCGAGCTCAGACGCCGCTTCTCTCTTTATCCAATACTCACCAGGACATGATTGCAATTCACCCTTGATCACCAATTGCCATTTATCCTCAAGACGCTCAATACGCATGCTGAGAGTTGCGTCATCACGGATTGTAGTAGGGTTGTAAAGCGCTTTTAGAACTGAGGCTTCACGAGGTACTTCAAAGTAGATACGGGGCCAGTGGTCTTTGGAACTGGAAGGATAAGACCATTTTAAAACTCGTTTTGGTTGTCAAAATTGTTCAATCATGATCGCAAACAGTGAAATTAGGGTTGTAAAGTTTATGGCCTTATAAATATCAAGGACAAGAACGCTTCAAATCGGCATTATAAAGCGCTTTGAGCACCGAAACATTGCAATTCAACTCCGAACACCATCATGTTCTCGCAAAATTAATGAATTTATCTAAATCCACTTAATTGTCTTTGGGTTTGAAAGTGTCACATGATTTTTTGTCAAATTGCTTAAATCAGACGCTTGATCTATGATAATTATATGCAACGTAACCGCAGAGAACTTTCCATGTGAAATCGCTTTAAAATATCTCTTGTCAAATTTTATTAGATGTTTTCCTAGTCAAATCCGGATCAGATTTGCCACTTCAAGCAAAGACGAAATAAATTGCCTACCTGTTGACCAGCCGATACGTAAACGGATCCGCATACTTGACATCTAGACCACTGACGCGGGAGAAGGGAAGGTCGGTGGCAGGCCGGGAACTCAAAGTGTCGACAGCTACGAGTTGTTCCAGTATGTCCGTGTCACAACTTGTAGTGTCTGTACAGAAAATATAATTGGAATTCGAAGTGAAATTTATTCAATGATATCAGTTGTACTATGCTTTGCTGACCATTTAGGTCTGGAAAGAAGGTGATTTTGCTATAATATACTTGGTTTGATTTGTTGTCTGTAGCTTAAACTGGTAAAGAACGATATAAACATGATACTTTATTTTCAATAAATCTCTAGATAATAACTAAAATGTTACCTAGGATGATTTAGGATGCTACATGATTTATGTGTAGACAAACTTCATTTATAATTTCTATTTCGATAACATATACATACTTTTGAAAATATCAATGAGCAAATATTTCGGTGAATGCAAGCTCCGCATCAACTAAGAATATCAATCAATTTCATATCATCATTTCCATATATTAAGAATTAACAGAAAAGTAAATAAAACCCATACTCACTCCACGTCTTCGTACTAATACCAAACGGCGTCCGGGGTCGCACCAGAACCTGTTTGGTTCGCACTAAGCTATGCGCCAAACTGTCACCCGACGCATTATAGTAGCCGGCTTGGAACACACTTCTGGCTGTATCGCCTTTTATGACGTCAGGGGAGGCCCATACTTTGGATTCATAGTGCACGTTGAGAAAGTCGTGTCTGCGAAACGGAAAGTTATAAAAAAATATATTTCGATTAATCGACTTTGTAGCATTATCAAGCATTACGATTTATACGTAGGTTCTATATGAAATGTTTACATCATGTACAAATGGTACACAATGCTTTCGGATTCGGATCAGAATTTTATTAAGATCTGAATATGTGAACAGCTTATGGACATCTAATAAATGAAGAAAGTCTTATAAAATTCCGTCACAAAGTATTGAATCGATACTACGTGTGATGTCCATTTACAATTAACGGATGATAAATTGAAACTAGGTAAGCCATGTTTAAATTTGACGTAGGGCCTGTTCACATGGAAAGCGACAAGGCGCCGCAAGGGGGAATATACTTAAAATATTCTTTATATGCTCCTGTCGCTAGTCCTGGTATAAAGAACATATTAGTATATTGCCACTCGTCGCGCCTTGTCGTTTTACGTGTGAACAGACCCTTACTTTGCAAATGCCACGGGCGGGTGCTTTCCCTCAAATCTCTTGGCAACTTGGATCTTGCGACCGTTGATTGGTTTCGGCGAAGAGTTGTGAAGCGCTCTCTCATCCTTTAATAAAATGCGTATACTTAGAGTGGTTGCACAGAAAAAACAATATAAACTAAAGACCAAAGAGTTAGAACACTAGAAAAATATATATGAGATCTTGTTTGAGGATAATTACCTAGACTATTTCAAAGATCTTGTCTTAATCAAATACTTATATAACACGTAATTTCATGGTTCATATCTACGCTTCATATCCAATGCTTATTTTCTGGTACACAGAACCAAATAAAAACTAGACCCAGGCGTGGATCCAGAAAATATGATTGTGTACAATTTATGTACTATTTACTACTATATACTAGGATTTTGTACTATATAGAAAAGGGCCGAAAATGTAGATTTGGGTGTTATCTATAAGAACCCTTTTAAATTCTAACATACCTTGACATAAACGAAGGACTCGATATCGTATATAGAGTAGTTTGGCACTAGGGCAATGTGACAACCAAATACGAAAGACACTTAAGATACTTTGAGTGAAATCTATTTAACTAAACAAATGTTTTACAACTTAAGATTTGTAAAGAATGCCTACCTTGACATAAACAAAGTACTCGATATCATAGATGGAGTAGTGTGGCACTGGGGCAACTTGACAACCAAATACGAAAGACACTTAAGATACTTTGAATGAAATCTATTTAACTAAACAAAAAATGTTTTACAACTTAAGATTTGTAAAGAAGGCCTACCTTGACATATACAAAGTACTCGATATCATAGATGGAGTAGTGTGGCACTGGGGCAACTTGACAACCAAATACGAAAGACACTTAAGATACTTTGAGTGAAATCTATTTAACTAAAAAGAATGTTTTACAACTTAAGATTTGTAAAGAAGGCCTACCTTGACATAAACGAAGTACTCGATATCATAAATGGAGTAGTTAGGCACTGGAGCCACGTGACAACCAAATAGGTTGGAACTGTGCGGCCAGCGCGGATTGATCTTGATCTCGGCTATGTTTCCCGTCATACATCTGTGAAATGAAGACATAAGAAAACAATGGTAAATGGCTTTTATTGAATAAATAAAAAATAAAAAAGACAATCGGGGTAACGTGACGACCAAATATGTTAGAGCTCTGAAGCCAACGCGGATCGATCTTGATCTCGGCTATGTTACCCGTCATGCATCTGTGCAGTGATGAAATGAGAAAACAATGGTAAACGATTTTTATTGAATAAAAAAAACAATCGGGGTATCGTGACGACCAAATAGGTTTGAGCTGTGAGGCCAGCGCGAATTTATCTTGATCTCGGCTATGTTACACGTCATGCATCGAATATATAGAATATATATATATATATATAGAATGACAAATACGGATAATGAATATTGATACGCAAAATCATATGAATAAGATTGACATTTGATGACCAAATCAGTTAGAGCTTTGCGGCCAGGGCGGATTGATCTTGATTTCGATGTTACCCGCCATGCATCTGTGAAAAATTAATAAAGATCAAATATGAATGGCAAATATTATTTTACAAAATTTATGCCATTAAAATCGTCATGTTTACATTGACACGTATAGTCAACTTTTCTGAATCCGTTATTTAAATTCTGATTCAACACACAATTTTATCCGACGAGATAAAATAAAATATGCCGGTTACGTTGATTTCCCTTAAATATATGTATTGTTCTAAGCATAATAAAAATGAAATTATGTTTTGGCGAAATCATACATTTGACAACTCAAAGTTACTTATAATATAGTAGGATAAGATGATGCATAAACTATGTTTTTGCTTAAATCTTAACAGCGTCAACGAGATACTTTGCGATGCGCTAATAATTTAAACACGTGAATTTGTAAATCTTCATATTTCAATAATAAAGTTACCATTCTCAGAATCCATATTACACATCATTTATTTCAAACAACTCACCTCATCCTGGGACACTTCTCATCCGTGTACACTTGGCACATATCCTTGCGATCGCATTCGCGCCGATTACAACAACTGTAGCAATACGCAAGTCTTGGTGTCTCACCGTTATCACTTTCCTCTCCTGGTTCAACAGTTACAAAATGTTATTGTTCAAATAAATATATAATATTATATATGTAATGTATACACCTACAATCACACATTACAAAAATGGAGTCGGACAAACCAGCAATTGTAGCAATAAGCGAGTCGTGTCACGTTATCACTTTCCTCTCCTGTTTCAAATAGTTTCAAAATTTTATTTTCCAAAAGGATACAATACATATATATTCATAGAATACAAAAATAGAGTCTACAGCAATAAGCGAGTCTTGGCGTCTCTCCATTATCACTTTCCTCTCCTGTTTGAAAAGGTTCCAAAGTCTTAACGTTTTATTATATACGTTTTATATATAATATATGTAATATATACATATATATTCAAGCAGTTCATACATGGAGTCCGACAAAACAGCAACTGTAGCAAAAAGGGGTCGTCTCCCCATTATCACTTTCTAGTATATGATCGAATTTTATTAAATTCTATTCATATTTCTTTGAGTAAATAAAGATAACATCCCAATATGTTCTTGTTCGGGGTGTCAATTTTCTCGACACTCGTCTTTATTCAAACAGTACATAAGTCCTACAAAACAATGACATTTAGCTACATGTACACAGTTAACATGTGATCAATGGACACACTTGAACAAATTTCCCAACAATGTTCAACATCTATATATGTTGCTATGCCTTTATATGCTTCTATGTTTATTCCGAAAATATTCTATTGGAAAACTGCTAAATTGCTTTGCTATGCTATATAAGTTTACCTGTTACATTGCACGGATGAATACCCCGATGAGCCGTCATTTCATTGGCGCAGCCTCGGAGACATGAGTCACATAAATCGCGGTTGGCTGCGCAACTGTTTGAAAACAAAATGAAGAAATTAGTTATTCCCGATTTATATTAAAAAGGGCCACGATTAGTACAAATGAGGTGACTCTATTTTTTCTGCTCTCATATTAAAATTAAATATTTACAAAATACTCATATCAAAACCATAATCACTTATACAACACACAAATCATACATGTTTATCCTTTGAAATTGATATATACATGTCATATTCATAATTTGAATTATTCTTTAATCAAGTATCCTGTTTACGTGTATTACTCTGCAAGAATCCAAACAAAACAAATCGAAACTTCTCATGTCTTTTTATGAATAATAGTAATTTACACAAAAACTGTAAATATGTTTGAGTTTCTCAATTACTAGCTTCATGATTTTTATTAATTAGATGTTGTAGCTATTCTGTCATTCTTTTAGTGGATAATTATGTTTAGAGGTTAGGCGTTTACTTACGTCGCATCCTCGTCCACAATATTAATCGTCCTTTTATTCTCCAACTCGCTATTCCTCACATCAAACAACTGCGTTAGCGCGCCCGGCCTGGAAAAGAAAAGTTTTATTTGCTAAGTTTAATTAAATCTTTTTTCTAAGGACATACATAAACTATAACTATTCATATTTACAAATAAATGTATACATAAGATCTATAATCCATCAAAACAAAACATATAAACATATAAACATCTTCAAGCACTTTCAACACGCTTAAGGTTCTGGCCACATTGAAAGCTTTTCCTTGCTTTTATTTCCTAACAAATCTGTCTTCCAATGTTTCCTTATGGGCAACTAAAAACGGTAAAAAACTAACTTACCGTTATTGTTTTTGGTTTCCCGTAAGGAATATGTTGGAAAAGAGGTTTGCTAGGAAATAAAAGCAAGAAAAAGCTTCCAATGTAGCCAGGCCCTAGCTAATACTAATAACTACAATTTTTTACCTTGTACACAGGACACTCCAGTCTCCATATTCGTCTGTTGGCAATCGTCCAAACTGGTTGTAAGTATGACAGGGTTGACGTGGATCTAAGTAATAACCAGTTTCGCGTTCGCATTTACGGCCCATACGTTGTTCGTGTTGGCAGTTGTAGAACTGGGCTTTTGACGTGACGTCCTGTAAAAAATATGGATAACAGTATGCAATTAAGGGTGTTTGCTATATGTACATTCACTTTGCGGTTTCTATCGGCAGTTGGCAGTATTTTTCACTATTTTTCTTTGGTTTTAAAATAGCAAGAAATCAAATCGATCATCCCGTCGTTTCTTGCGCTTTCATAAAAAAATACAATAAAAATCGCAACTGGCTAATTGGTTGTAAGTGACGCAAGGCTGACGTGGGTCTAAGAAGTATCCGGTTTCGCGTTCGCATTTGCGGCCGTTACGTTGTTCGTGTTGGCAGTTGTAGAACTGAGCTTTAGAGGTGACGTCCTGTAAAAGTGATAGCATCGCAACCAACTAAAGCTTTCATTTCATTTTTGAAAGTTATATTCTATAAATGGATTAAGTGAAATTCATTAAGTGTGTATCAAACTGTATCAAATCTTATAACATTGCATATTAATTACAAAAAAAATATGTTAGTACACCAAATACTAGTGTAAACCATCTCAGCGTTATATACTGATCGGTATGTTCCACAATACCATAAGCGCATGTCTTGATATATAAATTGTCATAGTTTATGAGTTTCACGGTTAACAAAAAGTTTGTTCTATCCTGAAAATTAACCATCAAGAAATGAAACTTGAAATATTCTTCTAAATTAAGTTATGGACAATTTTATCAAACCACTAAATGCCTTGATCAAAATTCATACCGTGTGCATTTCTATTGACATCGCATACGCCTCGGGCAGCGGATGCGAACAGTGCCTTTGCAGTATATCCGAGTCCACATTGAACCGCCCTCTCTCTCCCTCTAAGTCTTCGTTGTCGTTGGATACAGAGTGATGAACGGATCGAACAAGTGGCGCTAGGTTGCTCTCGCGAAGGTGTACTTGAACGGTTAGGCCGGTGTCTGAGATGGAAAGAAAAAAAAACAATAAAACAATACTAGAAGGTTTGTTTATATACTAATATATGGAGATTATTTAATAAGTTGTCAGGTCAGTGTGTGGGACGGAAGATAAGACTAAAAACGACGTTAGATGGTTTGTTTTCATACAATTATATGAGCGTAAGGGCCGAGGAGGGACAGTGTCTCTGTAGTATATCCGAATCCACATTGAACCGCCCTCTCTCTCCCTCTAGGTCCTCGTTGTCATTGGATACGGAGTGATGTACGGAACGAACCAGGGGAGCTAAGTTGCTTTCGCGGAGGTGTACTTGAACGGTTAGGCCAGTATCTGAGTTGAACAGAGAAAAAGAGGAGTAAGCTAAGAAGACGTTTTATCTCTGGCATCGCACATTTTCAGTATGCTTCAAATTACATAATATGTTTAATATATTTAATGAATTGAATGATTTCGAAAGATAGTGTCACCTGTCTTTGTTTTAAAACTTTTGATTCGAAAGCAATGTATGAACGTATCCTAAATGCGCAAAGGATTGTATGAATCCCGCCTTGCATGATCTTATTACTCCACAAACTTACCCCAAAACCAGAATCCTCTCTCGCTTCCTCAACTCTTGACGTAAATCTGCGAGCTTTGCTAATATGTGCGTGAGTACACTTAGGGCCTACTGAATCGTCCCTAGCACGACACGCCATCCTCATTCCTCAACACGTATTAGAACTTTAACCCTTATATCTTAAATACCAATTTACGTCGATCCAGTGTAATCATACAATTGTATGCGTCAGAGCGCTATGGTCAGGAAACCAATTCAAAATGCCACTCAATCCCATATCATTGTCCTTCTTCTCACTCCCAACCCTCCTCTTGCTTTATTAAGCCCCAACCAAACATGCATTTAGAAAAATAAGATATATTCTTACTCCGGTTGAGAGTAGTGCGACAGAGCGTTATGATCGGAATGTTTATACCAAAAATATCCTATTAAATGATTTACACGTTCGTATTCCGAACTGCAGCCCTTCTTTATTTTACCTATGCTACAAAACAAAAGCACATCCACTTACGTCGATAAAGTGTTATCATATGCGTTAAATCACCATGGTCAGGATGTTGGTGCAAAATGCCGATAAATAAAATGACATCCGCCTCCTTACTCTCAGCCCTCCCAAAATTCCTCCACTTTCCTAATGAAGGCCCTCTATATATACACTTGAATATAAAGTATAATCTTACTTCGATCCAGTGTAACCATATGCGTCAATGCACTATGGTCGGGATGCTGATGCAAAATACCGCTCATTGGTCCAACAGCCCTCTTCCTCACTCCCCGCCCTCCCTTTCATAATGAAACCCCTAATCAATCATGCATTTGATACGATATATAATCTTACTTCGATCCAAAGTTATCATATGCGTCAATGCACTATGGTCCGGATGTTGATGCAAAATGCCGCTCATCGGACCAACTGCTCGCTTCCGGTTTTCACTGATCAGGTGACGGTCGGCTGTGACGCTCGGCAGCTTCGAGATATCTGCAAATAGGAGACGTGCAATATTCCCGCTGTACGAGTGGAGAGCATCGTATTTGCTCATTAAGTCTTTAAAAGAACTTGTCCAAAACCGCAACTCGAACAGAACTGTTTTCTCTGCAGTTAGTTATAATGATGAGTTGTGTAAACATTCTCTAGCTTTATTATTAATCATAATTGAGACTTAAAAATCATATGGTCATATTCGTTGAATATTTTCCTTTACTATCATATCATTTTTAAATCCATGTGTTCACAAATGAATATTTTATAAGTCCATGAAACTTAAAGAGTAAATGGTATTAAATATAGTGAAAATGTACCCCGTGGAGCGTCAGTCTACACATTTTGGTTCGTGTGATCCGAATTCATGCTTATCGCATAAGGACATTTAAGGACATTGAACATGTTAACGGAATCACTTGGCATACATTATTCGTTTACGTTACGTTTTTCATGCTAGGGCATATGTTACAATTTAATAAATCGAATGGATTAAAAAAACTATATCCTATTTACCATTTTCAAAATGAATTAGTAATCTTTAAGAATAATGTGTATAATGGTGTGTTACATGGATGCGATATGTTTATAAGACAGGTTAACAACACCTTTATAAATAAGCCAGCATGTTTTTCTTTTCTGTTTTAAGGACTCTTTCGATATAGTTGTGCACATAGAAATCAGAGTTAAGGCGCGTTCACCCGAAATAAAAGCGCAAAATATTATGCATGTTTGGGTGAACAGGAGGGTTAAACTACTATGTTTTATACCAAAAGGGGCTTTGACTTTAAAGCGCATAACTTGTGTGTTGGTTTTTTTTCGGAGCGGGTGAACGCGCCCTTAAACATTATTAGATTATTTATATTTTGTGCTTGATCATAATTATATTAGAACTCTATACAAACCTCTGCATTGGCGGTTTGTGTTTCCACCACACGGTGTGTACTCATATTGACCTCGCGGGCACTCATTTCGACACACTGAAAAAAGAAGATGAAATCCATAAATTCAAAGTCTTCAAAAACATAAATTCTAAATTTGTAAATTTCTCTTAGGTACCAAGTTTGGTGCTATTTTCATTTGCTTGCAGTGCCATTGTTTCCCTTTCATATTGACTAAAATTTTAATGGAGCAAAAACAAACATTTGCTATGAGAAGTTCTGTTCAAATTATGCCGTTCTGTACTTGACAATGCATTTTACTAGAATAAAATATAGAGTCAAATCAACTATCTTATACGATAAACAACCATTTAATTAGCGAAAATTGCCAAAAAAATGACAAAAGCTCACATGAACACGTGATGTCCTTTTGAGCCGAACAAGGGTTGCTGATGTACTTGCCAGGCTCACACTCTTTCGTGCATTCTGAAACGCCAATATAAATGGAATAAATAGTATTTCATTTATAGTGTAAACATAATGAATTTCAAATCTAATGAAGAAAACACTAATTATTTGAAGTATTTGGACTAGAAAAGTTACTGCAGAATCCTAGTGAAAGAGTTGGGAATGTTGGGAATGGGAACAGATTTCAGATTTTAGTCCCCAATGTAAAGTGAATCGAGGACTTTCAGCCCTGAGGTCGGCTCCCATTCCCAACAAGGAGCATATTAAGAGAAGGAATATATTCTTGCAATTTGGAATGCAATTGCAGCTAGAATATCTACATTAAGTTCAGTTATTATTATTCTGAAAGGCAATTTCTTATTTTTTTAATCGTTAAAATCCACGCTCTTTCACTTGGATTCTACAGTAATTGTCAAACGGGGTTAAGACATGATTTTCAACATAAATTGTAAAAAATTGAATGATTAACTCTTACATCCTCGAGACTGATAAAACTATCCAGTTTTGCGAGGGGTCCCGTTCTCTATAAATTTTCTGCATATAGACCAGGTTATCACGAGGGCACTCAAGCATTTATTCGGGTAAATGTTTATTCTTGTAGCAGCTCTTCCTTGCTTGCAACTTTTTCAGAACAGAGCAAAGATTTTTTTTCGAAACGATTATTTTACTCTATGATTATATTTGTGAATATGTCAACTAATGCACATTTATATAACTTTAGTCCCTGTAAACGAATCTATATGAAAATGACCTAATACACATTAGATTTTTTGAAATCTTTATTATTGTAGGAGATGGTATATTTCCTTGCAGTAGCTTTTCTGGGTTTCTTGCTTGTAACTTCAGAATAAACATTTTGAACTTTCGAAGAAAATTAAATCGTTGAGTGCCCCTCTAATCATTTGAAAAACATGAGAATAATCTCTTGATGCCTATCATCGTCCTCTATTTCTTTGACAATGGCTACCCACACTCGTCACACCAATTTTTAAAATCATGTCACGCAGAAGATCCATTATGACATCAATGACGTTGAATCTATTTGGCCAGCGGATATCCCCCTACCCCCAAATCTCTCCACTACC
>LQRL01120840.1:35819-50363 GCA_001703475.1 Hydroides elegans
CACCTGAGTGTTGCTGATTCTGGTGATATGAAAGGATGAATATCAGGATTTTCTGGCACACTTGCAGATGCCTATGTCAAGTTGCATATTTGGTAGATGTCAATCATCAGACATTTGAAATTTAACGTTCAAAGTTGGATGCGTAACATACATATCTAGTAATGACTATCCCCGTATTATTTTTAGAAGCAACTCTAACCGGTTAGGGTTGGGTTAACATGATCTAAAAAAGATTGCTTTGTATTAATAAAGAGTAATCCGGTTGTTAACCGAAAAAAAGTTGCTCTAAAAAGAATGGGTTAACCAAAAATGTTGTTCCAACTCTAACCGGTTTAATGTAAAAATAATACGGGATTTGTGTTCTTAGTCAGTATACACTTAACCGTGACACTTTTCTACCCAGCGAAACAGCGAACCTTTCTCAACATTGCACGACATGCTTTTAGACTCAGGAAACCTGATACTGAGATGCACCACGAAATGGAGGGGCATTAGAATCCATCAAAGCCCAGGTGGAAACATCCATTAGACACATGCTTCAAAAACGTCATCAACATTGGAAAATGCAGTAACGTCGTATATTTAATTGTCCCAACATTATTTTGTCGTTGACACATTAGGTTTAGGGTGCGGTCATGGGGCAGCGGCAAATTTGCCGCAGACAACAGAATTGTGTATGAAATATAGTCAACTCTGCTTCATTGCGTACAAGACATATCCGAAGACATATCATTGTTCGATAACAATGAAATGAACCATACACAAGTTATAGTTTTATCAATTGAGTCATATACAATATACCCTGTTACCAAATTAACACGAGAAACGTAACAGACCATTTCGCCTTACAAAACATGTTGCTCACTTACATTTATTAGAGCGACCAGGTCCTATAAACGCGAAAAAAGTAGTGCTGTTGACTGGTTGAGTTGCCCTGTAAAGCAATCCCCCCCCCCAAAAAAAAAAACTCATTTGCATTCAGAGCCAAGAGCTAATCATAGATTCTCATGTCAACCGACCTTAGTCAAGATCCGTTTTTATGGCCGCGCTATTTTGGGGTTTTTATTGTAGCTTTTTTGTATTTTGTTGTATTCTGTAATGACAATTTATCTGAGGTGTGATATCGCTAGCACCTTAGTCGAGATACATTTGTATGGACGCGCTATTTTGGAAGGTGTTGTATCGTTGGTTTTTTTCGTCGCTCTTTTTTCGTTCTCTTGATTGCAATTATCGACGGTGTGACTCCGTGGACTGAATATTTTTGGCGGAAATTTCAAGACATTATTGTGAGTATGAAAATACTTTTTCCATTAATTGTGATATATTTTAGAAATAAGTTTTTTATGTCACTCTTTAGATTCTATTTTGCCAAAAAAAAAAAAGTTTAAACATTGAAGTGCCATTGTTCTCGCGGATGTCAACCTGCTAAATTGAATCTACTATTTCTGTCTCATGGCCATGTGATAACGGGCTTAGTTGAACGAGATTTTAGGTTTCAAATCCAGCGTTTTAAGGCAAAGTGCGTTGTCCGGTTGTAAATGTCAAAGGTGTTTCCTGGCTGCTGTGTCATACACAATGCGTTGCCCTTAAGCTGTGATAAATTATGAGGTAAACGCAATTATTGTGTAGTGTGATAAAATCAAGTATTTATATACATGTAACTTGGAAATAATTTATCGATTAAGAGGAGGATTTATAGTCCTTATCCTTCTGGTTAGATGACTATATCAATTACCAAAATATAATGTTAATACACGTAATTATAAAAATTCAACGTTAACTCTAGCGTAAACATTCTCTAGAAACGCATCTGGTATATTTGGCGTCTACTGCTAAGCTAGATCTATAAAAGAAACGTATATCGATAAATGATGGATGCTTATACATGTATATTCTTCGTTTGGCATCGTTTTGCTGGGCGCGGTTGTTTCACCTTTTTGCTCGAGCTGCCATTTAAAGTACAATTGAAACTGCGTGGGATAATAGTTTTATGGAGCTCTAAACACTTCAGAACTTGTTTCGTAGCAGTTTCCTTTTATTTGGCATCACAAAGTGAACTTGATGGCGAACCTCGTTAGTGCGAGCGTCGAGCGTTTTGGGGTGGCCAGACGGGGAGCGTCAACGAGCGTTACTTTGACTTAGAAATCGTATTAAATAAAGAAGGGTAGGACATTTCAATTGCATTAGGTACATAATCTTATAGACTTTCGAGGAGTGTGGAGTATTTGTTCGGAAACTTACAGCAAATCAAGGTCTCTAATCATTTGTTTATCGCGACACCAGTACATTCTTTTGCTCTGTTTTAAACTTTTCTCAAGCCCTCATAAGATGTCAACCACATATGATCTTGTGCACGGCGCTTGCCGTGTTGCCACCTAGCTTGGAGCTTCACTGAGAAATTGGCTACGTCCCACAAAGAACATAAAGGACCAATACCGCTGACGCTCCATGACGCTCCCCGTCTGGCCACGCACTTACATTGACAGTTTATGAGCAGCTACAGGTGCATGTAGAGCACAGATTTGTCACTAGAAAGCATAACTAAAAATAATGTCGCCTCGGTGTACAAGGTATATATTATTGATATGAAAACTATAGGTAGATTTCTATCTCTAAATGAATATATAAGAGTAGATGTAAGTCCTCCGCCTGCAATAGCTAAGGCTGATGATCGAACCTCCATTGGATGGAGATTCAAAAACCTGAGAACATCATTGCAGTATTTGCTTTATTTGCAACATATAGTTGACTTGTTGTGTTAGCGAGTCTCGTTCAAACGGCAGTTTATGATTAAAAAAAACATGTATTCAAAAGTAGAATTGAGATGCAAAAATAGCATTGGTGTAGAAGTTTATGTGATAAAACAAAGCTGAGACCGTGAAACTTCGTTACAAGTGGCAACATAAAACGCGGCATAAAACTTTATGAACTGACTACAGCACCTTGTTTTATTAGCGCTATAGAGCTGTCCAGAGATTACGATCAAATGGTCACAAAACGTGTCGCATCTCGTTTCAATGTGACAGCAATCAAACTACTGCCGGGAAATCCTAGAGGCGTTGTGTTTTGTGTGTCGATCCTTTTTTTTTTAATCTGAAATCTGTCTTTTTTCTGAAACCGCTACAGAATTTTTCCAGAATATCTTTTCCGAAATTCCTTTAAAGGCCACTAAAGGGAAAAAATCGCTGTCGCTCCGCGTCGCTTAAAATCTGGCCAGGCATTAAAGTTGGCTCGTGACGCTGTTACTAATTTTTGTAGTGAATGGCAGTAGACCTACATGTATGTTATACTTTCGTCCTGGGATATGTGATAATATACATTACCAGGTCAAATATGGGATTGGCAACCTCTTCTTCGGAATAAAGACCTTATGTGTTAAATACATACTAGAATCATCTCTATCCCCCTCCTCCACCATTTTCTCATAAAATGAGTTGAGATTTGTATCGATTCCATTTAAAGTGCTGACAGTGGACGATAAATGAGGTCTTATTGGGTCAAGAAATTGTCTGAAGATTCAGCTGGGAATGACACCAAGATTGATTCTTATTTTTGCTAGTTTTATCAGAATGGTATTGGTCCTTGCGCATATAGATATTGAATGGTTTCAATTGGTTATTAATATTATCTTAAATGAAGGTTGTGTGAAATGTTTTTATTCATGAATAAAAAAATATATAGCTATTGCTCGATTGCAATTCATATAAATGTATCGAAATGAGCTGTCCACCGACATTTGAATTTACAGATGTCGATAGAACATGTGTCCGTTTCCAAAAGATAACAGTGCGAAAATTATATTAATATAGAACAGACCGATACGCGTAATGTACATTATCGCAAACACCATGCGGATCCCCATATCCTTATTTAAAGTATTCCACGCCGTGTCTCGACATAGTATATATAAGATATAATAAGGGCTTCGCTCAACATTGAGCCACCAAACTGGTGCCAAAAGTATCCCTTTTTGTGCCATCTGAGAATCATCTGAGCTGCAAGTCGTCCCTAAGATACCACCCCAAAGTGATAGACATATCGCCATCAATATTCATAGCCCACGGGTAGAGGGCTTATTGGTATTCCCTTGTAACGATGTGAAAGTAGCTTGGATGTTGGGTACAAGGTAAACGGAAGAATATGATTATTTGCCTTTATTTCATAATTACTATTCTATTTTATGTATTGATCTTATAGCAAGCGCTGCTATCGTAAAAGCTCATAAGCGGCGTATGTTATCATTTGTTTTAAAAATGAACATATTTTAGAGGGAAGAGAAAGTGATATACGTTTCCTCGAGTTTACAAATATTCAGAACAAAGAATGCTGATTGGGATATAACTTATCAAATCATCAGCTCAATTATCAGCTTATCTCCTCAATGAAATGCGAATTGTTAAAGCGGTACTATTTTTACCTGCAAAATACATAAATCCAAAATGTCAATTCCAACAACACACAATTACAATTTGATGAAGCGATCAGGTTATAAATCTACACAATCATTTTCCGTATAAATTCATATTCTACACGGTCATTTTGGGTATAAATTCTTAATCACCTGATGCTTAATATCATGCCAAATTCGCCGCTAGATCTCGGTGATCCTATTGTTTTTAAACGCGGAGAAACGCTAAATGAGAGCATTAATTTTCAAAAAAATCTGTATGGCTTGGACTCATTGAGCAAGACAATTCACTCAAAACTCCCAGCTTGAAATCCACAATCACACCAAATAAAAATGACGCAAATGCGAAGAAACTCGAAAACTAATGCAAAGGATTCTTTTCAAACTAAACTCACTGGACAAGAAATATCACTCAAACTTCTCCATTTGATCTCCACGACCCGAATCAAAGCGGATAAGCTCCAGAGACACATAATAGAATAGCACCTCACGAGCGGTTCCTCAATAAAGGTCGTTCATTAAAAAAAATATTAGCTGGTATGGACATCATTGATACGCACTTTTCAGCTTAGCTTGCGAATTCTGAGAATTCTTATTTTTGCGTATCAAGTAATGCGAATATTTGGCGATTGAATAAAGCTACTTGAAATTGTCCGATAAATTTTGATTTTCGCTAACCGTGTTACTTATCAGCTAAAAGCTGGCTAAAAGAGAACAAACAGCTCTGCCGGTTTGTGAAAAAAAACTTTTTGTGCAAAATGATACAGCTGAAATGAATTTGTCGATGGTGTTCGTATATGTCAAGTTGTTTTGAATTAGAATTTTCACATATTTTTGAAAAATGTATCATGAGGTACCCTTCAACTAATCTTATGAGCATCTACTCGAAACCAGTCAAACCATTCTGCTCATTGACAGTTAAGCGATAGTTTTGCTGCTTTATATTCCGTTGCGTCCCGTATTTTTGGGACCGCAGGGAGGGATGGGGGATTTACGGCTTTTGATAATGAATGCTTTACGATCTCTGTGGTGCTACCAACCGACGTCTTTTGAAGGGGATTTCATGCAACAATAAATTAATCGTTTCTTAATTTTGTCAAGGTACAAAAACCGTCTAAATTTGAAACCATTGAGATATTTTCATAACTGTTAACGATATGGATTAGATATACTTGTTTACCTAACCCATTCGAAATGTGAAACCTGAGGGAACGAATAAGGGTGCGATCATTGGTCTCCAGAATAGGTAACAAATATAGTGCCGCATATGTCTCTCAGTTCACTATATTTTATACGAAAACACAACCAAAAACACATAAACCTTAAAGACTGTCAACACGGGAAGCGACAAGGCAATGTTCTGTATAGGACTAGCGACAGGACATACATGAACATATAAAGAACATATTAGTATATTGACGCTTGTCGCACCCTGTCGTTTCCCGTGTGAACAGGCCTTAAGGCGGACGAGGCGTTGACCGAATATTTATTTGATGGACTTCTTTGTTGCACTGAACCCCTTTACTCATGAGACCAACGAAGGATCCCAACATAAGAAAGTCATCAAAAATGTAGAGACCGCGTAAGTGTCAGATAGGAAATGATCTTGGATGAAATAGGGCCGCGGAAGATATAAGATCTCTTTTAGCGGAAAGATTTGGGGTTTGAGAAAAAATGTCTAATATTTGGTTGGCCATGTAAATTGTTTTAGACACATTTTTGTTGCGTCACATGACACATTTTTGTTGCGTCACATGACGCACCTTTCTATGAAATACGTCCTGAAATATCGAAAGGCGATTGTATTTCGATAAAACAATAGAACGGGGGTGCCAAGCTGTATTTTTTTATGTAAATCAGCGAAAGGCTGTCGACATTCCTTATAAACGAGCAAGTATAGATTCAAACATTAATAATATATAGTTTAATTGAATAAACAAATAAACGTCTACTCACCCTTGCACACTTTCGGCAATCTGTCCTGGCACGGCCTCTCTTCATAAGTTCCTTCCATGCACGGCGTGCTGCACGCTGAAGAATTATAAGAAACACGTGATTTAGAATTGGTATCCATGACAACCGAGTTCATGCATAGCAACAGTATCCAAGGAAACAGTATGTGTGATGGTGATATTGTTGTTGAGGCCATGATTTTTTTAGGTTTGTTTTACTTTTCACAGTGTTATGAGTGATAAATTTTCATTCATATGCCTAGCAACGGTATCCGAGGTAGTAAAATGTTGTGTATTGCTGGTATATCCATGTTTAATGCGATTGTAAGGGAACCAAAGAAGGCACCCCACGACCAAATTTTCAAAAAGTGTTTATTTGAGTATAAAATCACTTGAAACATTGAAATATGCAAAAAGAAATATTATTTAGAAAAATATGTTTTACAAAAAGGTGTTCCTATTTTTGTAGCTAGCTGAGCTCACTGCGCTCATCTAGCTGGCTAGAATCATAAGATGAACAACTTTGATGAAATAAGTAAATAGTAAAACTTGTATATATGACCAGTTTCTAGTTGTATTTCAGTTTATTATGCCTAGCTAGATATCTCTGAATAAAATTAAACACTAAATTGACGACATCATTTATAAAAATCGACAAAAATCTAAAAAAGTGTTCCTTAAATTCTTGTAGCTAGAAGGTCATTTTTGAAAGTTTGTAGCTAGATGAAATTTGAAAAGGAACACCTTTTTTGAGGAACACCTCGTGGGGTGCTCTTCAACCAATTTGCTGCATTTAAATAGCACTTTTAGTTTTATTATATCCAGTGTGACTTGTATTTTTATGACATTTTACATGTGAACCACATATTATTAGATGCAATAACTCGAATCTTTATTTTTAGTCGCTGCTTAAGCTTTATTTCAAATCAAAACGTGAATGTTTTATTTTTAAAATAATGAACTCATCCATCATATAAGATGACTAGTTTTGAATGATTCGATTTAACGCATTTTTAAAATTGAACCATCTGTGTATATAAATTTTATAATAATTTGATTTGAACTATCTATTCTTTTAGTTGTCTCTTCATCAAATTACATTCCCCGTCTCTATCAGATACAACTTTCAAATATATTTACATATGAACATAATTTGAACGCATTTTCTAGCCAAACGAACCATAACCATAAAGCATTTATAGAACCCTTTGAACTTCAACTATATATAAATTTAAAAGTATTTAGACCGGTAGTGGCTAAATGGTGCTAAAGTGTAATTATACAGTTAACAACCAGGGTCATTTGAAACAAGCAGTCCAATATATATATATTTTTTACAAATATTCTGAATAATAATATAATCTATCCAAACCAATAACCTCACATATCAAATTGATTTCATTTTAACATGTCATTTATAAGTACGCTATTTTTTCAATGTTCAATGTTTATCAGTGAGCTAACCAAATATTTTAATTAAACTCCAGACTTTAAATTACTTCTCGACACATTCTTTCAGAAGTTTATTCATCTTAACTGAATGAAGTAATCAAATGTTGCTATAGCGGCATTATACAATACATACAGGTATTCCTTATTTCACTAACGGAATGATTTCTTTAAGTTTCCTTACTGTTATTAATTAAACGACATAAATTACAATCGTATATTAGACTATTCTTTTTTTTTTGCAATTCATTTGGTAAATTCTTTTGTTATCATCCCTGTTAGTGACAACTCGTTATCAACATGAGGTCCATATTTGAGGGACACTGCATATCATAAGCCTTTCTAGAAATATATGAATTTAGATGTTTCTAACAACTTTCATAATTATTCCTTGATTTTTATAGAACCATCACTACTATTCTCTCATCTCATACAGATATCCTTCCTGCTACTTTTACTTTGCAACCCGATCCGAAACAATGTTTGTGTCATGGCCACAACAAAACAAATTATGGCTCTCCCTCCTAATTGATTTCGGGGACTTAAGTGACAACGTTATCCATTGGCCTGAGCTGGCTTTTACGTGTGGGTGAGGCTAGCATATAAATTAGCTGTGTTGCTTTTTATTTAGATTTTTTTTTGTGATGAATAATAAGCAGGTATATTTTATCAATGAGACTTCTAACTTTCCTTTTTGTGATAAATACGCAAAATCTGAAATACGTCCAAAGGTCCAAATTGCTGCACTTAGACATGCAGTTCATTATTAGTTGATTATTGTGTATAAAATATAGCTTAAGACATTTTAACTTTGTTTTATTTTTTAACAGTAAGCACATTTTATCAATGAGAATTTGTAACTTGCATCCAATGTTTTAATAGTAAGACCCCTATCGCGAGATCCTTTTAAGAGACGTCTCTAGTGGTACTTTTAGAACGTGCTCACGAACAAAAGGCGATATATATGAGCATCACCACTGCATTAAATACAACCAGCATCTCTGTTCTACTCAGCTTAGTCATTATCCGAAAAAAAAAACTACATATTTCTCAGACAACAATAAACCATCCTATAGAATCCTCACTTCAAAACTAGTGCTCATGTTAAAGCCCTGATTTTTATTCCATTCACAAACGCAATATAAAGGTAACAACAAAATATTAATAATAGCACCACAATACACTATCAAGCTCGTGTGAGAGCCAGAAAAATATGCGAAGAAGGCAAGGAGTGTTTAAGGTAGCAGGGAAGGGGGGGGGGTAGTTTAAGAGTGCTGGGGTGACGGGACTTGGGGGAGGGGGAGTTGAGAAGGGAAGGGGGAAGTTGCCGGTGTCGCGGTGGTTTAGTTGTCGCGGTGAAATAGTTGTCGTTTCTCTATATTCTCTTTATAAGGGGTACTGAGGGGTTGCGCTTTGAGCGACAACTTTTTCACCGGAGACAAAATCAATAATTTGCGAGATTTTTTCGGGGTTTAATTTACATTTTGTATTAATAGATTATCAGCTTGCTATCTTGTGTGAATAAATAAGGCATGATAAGCATTATGCTTATGTCTTCTGCTAATGATGCTGGTTGATAGAATTAATATATTTCCCCGTGATTTGAATATAAACTTTAAATAATTAAACTAATGAAAACCGATAAACCTTAACCTCATACACCCATTTGATGGTTTTTTTTCTAAGCAATAAAAGACTTGCCATTTCATTCTTTGAGCTGATCGAACAATATTGGTTCAAAGTAAAACGTTTTAACACATAAAAAAGTTACCACTCCACAGATTTATAACAAATGCAATTTAACACACGATACCACACCATCGCGCCCTATATGTAGCGTTTATACGTGTTTTGATATAGCATTTATAAATTATAACTGTTTATAATGTACAAGGTATTTAGTATTCATTACGAGAAGACTTATTCATAGGACGTTAAGTGTGATTTATGATGTTTTGTTTTTCAATTTAATATATAAAATGTTTTGAAATATCGATTGCATATTTATTGTTCCAATAAATGACGAGGAACAAGGTTCGACATTGCCTCATTTCATAAGCCTTCATTCAATTCATAAACATGATAAATGCCATGAACCTCAGGGGATTAGGATCAAGTTGAGGGGTTGTGTTTACATAACTGAAGGGGTAAGATAAGAAACGGCAACTTTTTCACCGCGACAACTTTTTCGACGCACCGTTTTCATCGAAAAAGTTGTCGACAACTATTTCACCGCGACAACTAAACCACCGCGACACCGGGTTGCATTGAGTAGAGAGGGGATGGGGGTTAAGCGCTAAAAGCACAAGGGTGTGACAGTACTGTGTGGGTAGTTAGGGGAGGGGGTGTGCTACTGATTATATGCGTTGGGTCCAAAGTAGTGATACATTAGGGGTTGTGGTCCATGTTTGTAATGCTTTCTAGGCGGAGCGTGATATTTAGGTTTGAGGTTTTAGTATATCTTTTTACAAACACAAAATTGTTAAGGGTAAGTGTGTGTCATGATATCCCTATGTTGAGCACTGCAATACCGTGTCAAACACAAAAAAGCAACCCATTCCTGAAATAGACACATTTGAAACGCAATGCCTTGGGTCAGAGTAACCTACTCTTGGAAACACAATAGATACATTCAATAGAATCTACTCAGCACCTAGACACTGATTGTAACGTACATTGTACATCACAGTGTGCAAAACTATGGTAGATTCTACAAAGCGGCAATAGAAGTCTGCACAATATATTGATGACATTACGTTTTAGAATTGGTCATTTTTTATGTTTAATTATTTTGCTCGGATGATAGTGATAGATTCTTATAACCACGATTAAACGTTTTCTTATTTAAAAAAAAAAAGAAATTTTGAAAGCACCATATTGATAACATCAATTTCAAGAATGATGTATGTGACTGTCCAAAGCTTCAAAATCGATTCTACACAGGCTTCAGGAATTAACGAAAAAATAAGCACCTGAACCATTCAACCTTTTTTTTAATTTAGAAAAGAACCTTGAATGCTTAACGCCAGGATTTTCCATTTTTCTTTTTGATTTTTTTTTCGTTCACAAAAGCTGCACAAGATTTAATCTTGATGGAAATTGCACTTTTGTCCTGAGACAATCCCATTTAAGGTCGGTTGCCCACAAGGTGGCATTTACTGTGTCAAAGAAGAAAGAAAAATCGACCGAATTACGGCTTAAGAGAAATAAATGAGAAAAAATAGTGCGGTAAAATAAATGAGTAAAAATAGTGCGGCACACAATAAAGATAAATCCGGGAATTTTTATCTCGGAATTTTGAATTTTCTTGATTTTGTTGTTTTCTTGTCTGGGGGTGATATAGTATAGTTTTTAAAATATATAATAACGAAATCAGAAAGTGCATCAAGAATAAATAAGATGATATTTGATTCGCTGTACTTCACCGACAGTGAATCACTATTTTATTCAATGATTTATGTATGAAACCGCACATCTTTTAGCGAGACGGTGACTCAGCCTACGAAGATAAGTTAATTCTTCAGAGATGTGTCATATATAATTGACGGTCATCGCATCTAGATTCTGCGGCTTCATTATAATGAGACAATACAGGTAAACTGCAAATACTTTCCCAAGTAGAACGAATATTTCCTTAGAACGGAAGTCCATTGGAAAAAAGAAAAAGAATCGTAGTCCGATATAATTTTGTTCAGATGCGTGGTTTACGGAAGTTGAGACCGATTCCTTTTATGAAGCCATTAATATCATTTTGTGATACTACGCGAACATATAAGTAACGTTGAACCTTTAAAAGTATATCGACGCAACTTTTCAATTTGTTTAACATGTTTCTAGAACCGAAATATATTCGTTCTGTTTATGTGCATCCATCCGCCTGTATGACAAATGTACTCTATATATCTATGAAACATACCAAAAATGCAATAAAAAGTGACATATAGTTCACTTTTAGATGGCCAGCTACTTATCGTTCCTGTGATATATATGTACATGTATGCATGTAAAATTGATTATAATATAAAAGAAAGGGGGAAAAGTAAAAAAAATATATATTAAAAAAAAACAGGAAAAATGAAACAATACCGGTCCATCTTCCTTTTCCACAAACAATGGTGTCCCCTAATGGAATTGTCTTTTTTTTTAACCAGATTAAATCATATCGCACTACATTACGTCAACTCTAATTTGCAGGGAATGCGATATGCTTTGGAACAAAAGAAGAATAAATGAAAAGAACAAAATCCCTTTGCGATCACATTCAAATTGGTTTCGTTCCAAAATGTATCGTATTTTTGCAAAACTGATTTAATCATGTTTCTGTGTGTTTTGATTCAATAATTGATTTACTCTTTTTATGTAAAAAATAAAAATGACGAAACATAACAAAATGCGTGTTGATTGGACAATCGTTAGTAAATATCTTAAAGCTAATGCGCGTTTCATAAATATCGAGTCCAGAACAAATCCATTCCAAACCCTTCAATATTTTACCGCAGTACAGTAGATAAAATAATGAAAAGTGATGTTGGAACACATAAACCGACCCATCCGTCAACCATATTCGGAAGAGCACCCCACGAGGTGTTCCTCAAAAAGGTGTTCCTTTTAAAATTTCATCTAGCTACAAACTTTCAAAAATGGCTTTCTAGCTACAAGAATATAAGGAACACCTTTTAAGATTTTTGTTGATTTTTATCAATTATTTCGTCAATTGAGGGTTTAATTGCATTCTCAGATATATAGCTAGGCTTGATAAACTGAAGTACAGCTAGAAAATTGTCATATATACCAGTATTACCATTTTCATTTTTTACAAAAGGTGTTCCTCTTATGATTCTAACCAGCTAGATGAACACAGTGAGCTCAGCTAGCTACAAATATAGGAGCACTTTTTTTGTAAAAAAAAAATATTTTTCTAAATGTGATGACATATAGCATATTTCAATGTAACAAGTGATTTTTTGCTCAAATAAACACTTTTTAAAAATTTGGTCGTGGGGTGCCCTTCTATTCGGTTCAGATTAGGATGGTTCCGTACATAAGCATTCAAATATTTTGTTGTTGTTTTGAAAATTACTACTCAAAGCAACATATTTTTGTTATCAAGCCGCAATTTTTATTATTTTTTTTTATCGCAGAAATCATGATTTTTAATTTTGATGAGGTATGTTTTTCATAAAACATGGATCACGAATCATGTGTAAGTTTTCCTTTCAATGCCAAAAAAAAACACTTGATTGACTTAGTATCGGTATGCATGGATCCCCTTTGCTAATGGCGGGCTCTTAACGGGCTGGCCACTTTGTGTTTCTTAGTTTATATCACCACAGGGTTTTCTGTTATTGTTTCAGGTGAAATATTAGATGGAATAGTAAAATACTCTACATTAAAAATTCTATGTGTGGGAGGGCGACACAAAATGACATCCAGAAATTGGAGATAGGTGTTGATTTTTAACAGCAATTAGCGTCGAATTGGACAAACTGAAGTTTTGCTAAGACAGGAAATACCATTATGATGAATTTATTGAAAAATGTTTAATACAAAATCATGTATTATTTATAACGGTTAACAGAACAATGCCAAAGTGGACTAGCGATTTTAACAATTAAGTATTGAAGTTTAAGTGAATAATATTGTTTTGTAAATGAAGAGTACTAACAGCGATGAAAAAATATTTTTTTGACATCAATAATCTTAGCTGAAGTATAAAGCAACCTTAGCAGAATGTTTTAGATCATTCTATGCAAAGTAAGAAGAGCACATCACGAGCTGTTCCCCGAAAAAAGGTGTTCCCAACCGATTTCAAGCTGGCTTGGAAATGTTGAGAAAATTCATTCTAGCTTGGAGATTTGAGCAGTTTGATGAACACTTTTTTTGATAATTTCTTGATTTTTACAATAATTAGTGAATATCATCATTTTCAAATTGATGAAACGTGCTTGTAACTGTTTAATAAACTGTTATTTGCAAGAAAGGATACGCAATTTGATTATATTCAACATTTCAGTTTTTTCAAAAGGTTTCTATTCTGTTCCAGCTGGCTAGAAAAGGAGTAACAGCTCAGCTGGCTTTGAAAAAAGGAGCACCTTTTGCAAGATTTAAATGTCAAAAAAAAAATATTTTGTTATTCATCGTTATTGTAATGTTGTTTTAAGTTGATTTTACAACTTTTGAAAAATATGTCGCTGGATGCCCTTCAAGTAATACAAAAGACAAAGTAATGGCGAAAAATATACCGCCGAGCACAAAATTGTGAGTGGCATATCTATCAGACAGTGTATTTAAATTGTGAATCACTGCTAATGTAGTCCATAGAATGCCAAACCTTTTAATGCAAAATTCGGGAAGATGGATGTATCTTAAGAAATTCTTATTCTTTTGTCTCGTCTTATTATTATTTTTTAAATATATTTTTATCTTTTATAATATTCGTTGTCGTTCAATGTTGCCTTTGATTAGTCTGTCCTTTGTTGGCAATGGTTGACAATTTATATTTTCTTGTTATTTTTCATAGTTGTTCTGTGGGTCTGGCTTAATTACATTAACTGTAAGTAAATGTGGATGGTATTTTGGTGCAACCAAAATGGGCATTTAATTTTGATTAAATGTGCTCTGTATTGTATTGATTTACGACTGGTATTTTAATAAAAGTATTATTTACTAACTAGAAGGCAGAGCCAGTAAATTTACATAATTATTCATTTCCTCAGATGGCAAATCGACCGGATG
>LQRL01120840.1:50475-79290 GCA_001703475.1 Hydroides elegans
TAATTAAAAGAAACTTGCGAAACAACTGTTATGAAAACGGAATATATACGGTTACATTACTATTTTAGTAAAACATTTGAAATAACATGCACATATGCTGTTACTTTATATCATCACTATTTATAGCATTATAACACCCCAGAGATAGGCAAATAAACCTGTATTACATTGAAATGCAATTTATGAATAACTATTATTACTATCCAAATTCTCATTATGACAAAGCTTTTAAAAAGTGTATAGAGTATGTGCGATACTTTTTCTAAAAACAATTTTAAATATGAACACAGGCAAACCGTTATTATTATTTTTCTTCATTTTCAAAATTTGACTTACATGTGCAGTTGACCCCGTTTCCATAGTAACCGTCCTCGCATTCACACCGGAAATATCCTTCGTAGTCAACACAACTGGCGTGTGCATGGCAAATTGCTTCGGTTCCGCATGAATCAGCATCTATTGATCAAAGTAGTACGAAAACATGCAAACATATCGATAAAGTTTCATGAAGTATAACTAGAGATAGCAGATGCGACGAAACCTTACCGAGCCGTGATCAGCATGTTTGAAATATTCCCTATTGACACCATTCATTATACTTAAAGAAATTAACTCCGACAATGACCATTGTGTAAGCTGTCTCAGAGTTACTCTCCGTTAAAACTCTGTTTAATTAAAGTCGAAATGTTTTGCTATGTTTGTTTCGAGCACTTAATATGGGGAGAATTTTATAAACAAACACGTTTGAAAGGGTTTTCTTCATATATTTCAACGTTTTCTTTAATCGTCTCATTTATTTGTAATGTAACCTACCTATACATTCAGTTTCATCCGGTCTTCTACTCGCCAATTTGTAGCCCTTTGTGCAGACACATTGTCCGGTTGTATCATCGCAGCCATGTTGACATAGGTTGCCTAGGCAAAGCAGGGAGGGATCGGGCAAATAGGCATCGTCCACTTCTGTAAATGAGATAGTTTATGAACAATAGATTAAATAATAAATAAGCAATGAATTTATAGGTATTTTGAAATGGGCAAGGATGTGTAAGGTATGTGTTTGTTTTTGTTCACGTAACGTTATATTGCCCAGGCAAAGAAGGGAAGGATCGGGCAAATAGGTATACACTTATGTAAAAAAAAAAAGATACAAGAATAACGCCTTGTTTGTGTATTTGCTTCTAGCTAGGTTGCTTTAAGCAGATTTAAAGAATCATATAAGAAAATATTCTACATATCGCGGAGGCGACACATAATAATCGCTTCGATATAAAACAATTTAATACAAATTATACTTTCGACCCTCCTCAATAAAACTGCATTTGTTTCAAAATTATATAGAAGTCTAGCATTGTAGTTTAAAATGATAGACTATCAAAGTTATATTTCTTTACCATATTGTTTAATGCTAAGCATCTGGTGCACATAGTTCTGTGTCACTGTGACCGGATGTTGTTTGTTTGTGAATACTTCCGGGTCAATTGCAAGAAGCCGTCGCGGCGCATGAATCTGAAATAATGAATAAATGTTATTTAAAAATGCGCAGAACCATGTTAGTTTTTGAGTAATTTGGAAACATATTTGAAACGTGTTTTTCTTATTTTCAAAGGTTATGTTCTACATCATATAAATTATAGGATTTATGTGGTCAGGCAAACTAGTGAATATTTTCATAATTTAGTTTTATATGTTTTTTATGTTTAGGAGGTTATCTAATACGACCATTTCCTCTTTCACACCTTGTTCTAATATTAATCAAGGAACAAATAAATAAATAGGAAACAACTTATGTTTTTATTAATTTTAGAATTGCTATACAATGATATAGAATTCTTCAAGTAATGTTTATTTCAAGAATAGATATGAAATGACTTGCCTTTATGTTGACCGTGGTTGGTTTGGCGAGGTGGCAATAAACTCCAGTTGTCAAACACAGCACACTCAAACAGCAAATAATGCTGGTCTGCAGGCTGTGAAAGAAAATAATGAAAATAAAATAGTTGGAAATATATTATATATATATATTGATCTTATATGCGTGGAATCGCAAACATGCATGTCCGTGAATGATTGTCATCAAGTAACAACAACAAAAAAGAAAAAAAAAACCTTAGAAGTTACAACCGCGACTTGTAAAACTAAATGCAACATATTTTTCTTATTATAGACCTTACTAGACTATATAAAGATTAAAGACCAACAATTGGTTTGGTACAGCAATTTGGGAAATAGGTCTACATACTAGTGTGGCCCCATTGGTCCGCCTCTTCTACCGTTATTGTAGCCATCTTGTCCAACGACGCCGGGTTTGAAGTTGACTCGTTTCTTCCCATTCACACCTGAAATCAAATTGAATGAAATGGATAGAATCTTAATTTAAAGAAAAACCACTTTAACGATCACTGCGCAGAGTAAATGCGTTTCAGGCAATGTAAGCATATCGTGATTTTAAAAATTATTCCATTTCAAGAAAAGCATTCAAAAAATAATGAGCATACATTTTTGTTCAGTGTAACAGTTTTTAACCATTTTTTAAGTATTCATGGAAGATTTACTTATGATTAATTTATCAATCGAATTATGCAGTATATGAAGTGAAAAGGCAAATATGGTTATAAGTCTCTTAAAATGCCAAAGTATATATAATAAACACGTTTAATGCTAAAACGTATATGATATTTAGAACTGAAACATTAAATTACAGTATATACAATTCAACAGGTTGTAAGTTTCGCAACTCCTAAATAAAAAGGGGACAAAAGCCTACAGCTGTACATGTACATAACATATGGTACGCTTCGTATATACTAAGTTGAAATGCAAATAATACAAGATGAATGACGCAGTTGCTAACTATAAATCATGTGGCAAGTTGTAAAATAAAATAAATGCTGCATATAACAAGCTGTATATAGGTGACTTGCGGGTATATGTAAAATATATAGTTAATATAACTGCTACAAAACGACGTTTAAATATACGTAAAATTTCATTCATGCAACCCTTGCTCGGCTTGAATAAGTTCCTGGCTACATGTAATGCATCTATCTAAAGTTACAATGGTACATACTGTGGTCTAAGAAGCAAACTAAACTGCAACTGACATTGCATGAGCACATAATATCGCTGTCACATACGATGTGAAGACACATGTCAATATTGCACGGTACAGGTTATGCAAAACAGGTGTTATATCGTGCAGTTACAATAAAACAATGAAAAGCTGTACAAACGTGCAGGGACCATTCTCTTTGTCACCTTGCACGGTTGCAATTTGATCAGTAATGATGACAGATTGAACGCTGCCACTAAACTTGACAAATGCACACTACACGGGGTAAATGACATAATATATACATTGTACAAATACCGGTAGTACAATAGTAAGCTATCATTAATAGGTATTATGTCGTTCAGGCGTGCAAGGAATTTGTGCTTCATCACCTTGCACGGCTGCACTAGGATCTGCATTGATGACAGTCTGCACGCTACCACTACTGCCACTTCCTGTGCTCGCTTCACTGTGCATTGATCCCTGGATATTCTGGGTTGCGGTCCCTGGATGATTTTATTGAGTAGTTTTCGAATCAAGATAAGAGTGACAGTAGGGAACGCATGTAATGTGTGATTAACAGTAGTCATAGAGACCAATTTGGCTTTAAATGCAATGCAGATCAAATTCACTAGTGAAAAATGCAGTTGAAATAAGCAATAGTGGGAAGAGCGTTGTTTATAATTTAGCTTCATGGAATCTTCCATGAATCAGTTTTCAAAGAATTAAGTTTATATTACATAAGTTCAATGATGAGACACATGCACAGAGCACCATGTCATCAGTTTAAATTTAAAGCTTTGACACCCCAGTTAATTTGCTCCGAAATTCAATCATCAAATAAACCCACACCACAAAGGCACCAACAATAACCTTATCCATGGAGTCACCTACCCGGTATATTACGGGCGCCTTTCCGAGGACTGGCTCGAATTCGCTGCTGGATCAGATCCAAATTGCGGTGAAATGCAAAGCCACTAAATTAAAACAGGATACACATCAACACACACAAACACCCCACATCCACAAACCCAAATTGATAATATTCCTCGTACCATCACGGGTAGCGCGGGGACTCGGATAGCCCGTATTTGACCCTGGATCCGAGCCCACACCTTCATCTTCGTGCCGTGCATAATATCGAATGACATACATAAAACGCAAAATCGCCGTTGTTTAGTCTTAACAAGCTCTGACAAGACACCACAACCATTAATCTCTGATGCGTTAAGACTTAGTTTAACCCAACCAATATGCTATTTTTCAGACACCTACCCAATCTGGAATCTCGGGAGCGCGGGACTCGGAAAGCTGTTATAAACCCTAGATCCGAGTTCAGTGTTGGTTACATGTAAAATCACTCAAACAATACATCTATTCGTTTAAGAACACAGAAACACCAACACCCACGAACTCAAAATAATCGTTTAATTCGTACCGATAGTATCACGCGCTGGTCGGGGGCTAGGACAGCTCATATCAGGTGACATAGTTTCGTCCTCATGTCGTGCATAATATCGAATGCCGTGCACACCACTGTCACGACTTCGATTGGCTGAAGAACTGGCGGCTGAATGCGCAGAATCCGAATCTGCAAAACAATGGCATGCGGTCAAACTAAAATATCTAGACATACCAGGCGCGGATCCAGAAAATGTTGAACCCGGGGTCGCAAACAGTATAAATTGTCAGACTGAAAAGGGGGCGCAACTTAATTTTTTTATCTTGCATATAAGGGCGAACAGAGGGGCGGATCCAGAAATTGTTGAACCCGGGGGCGCAAACAGTATAAATTGTCAGACTGAACAGGGGGGGGGCGCAACTTATTTTTTGTCTTGCATATAAGGGCGAACAGAGGGGCGTGCGCCGGGTGCGCCCTCTCTAAATCCGCGCCTGCATACGAAATCAAATTTGACAACATCAAAACAATTAATCAAATGAATGTTTCACTGGATCTCTATGAGCTATCGATTTTCTAAAACTACACTTATAACTTGACACATTTCAACACTTAACATTTGCACGCATTTTGGGCGTGGGGCATCTTTTTTTTTCCAATAACTACATGCATCGAAGTAAACATGTCACATTTCAAGTTGTGGTATGTTATATTCCGCCTCTAAGTAAGACATTTCAACAAAAAAATAAAGTCTACAAATTCACCATGCACCACCGGATTATTCAACCAAAACAATAACATGCTTTGATCATAACAGTAATCATATAAGGGAGTTCGATAATTCCCGAAAATTATATATTCGCGGATGTTTTCATAATAAAAGGGGGATAAGAAAAAACCCTCTGAGAATTGGAAATTTATTATTTTTGGAAAGATTTCATGCAGTTAACACTTATAAACCACAAAATTAAATAAACAATAGTATACTTTAATGCATACTTTGATCTTGATTTTGCACATTAACTCTAAGTATGCGTATACTAGAGCGATTTTCAACGTTTCACCCCCTTTTTATTGGTTAAATATCCGCGAATATGTAATTTTCAGGAAATGTCGAACTCCCTTATTATCATCAAATACAGACTACTGATTTCATTCTGACTTAACATTGACACTAAAATTAAATCTAGTCTGTACCTGTATATATGGGTGCCCTTCGTTCACTCCCATAATTGCTGTCCGTGTATGAACTCTGCGTCCGAATGCCGCTTGATCGAGAGCTTTCGCCGGATCGCGAACTGCCAACGCTATCTAGTTCGACCTTGAAATGATAACGTTTTTGGCATGATTAATGTTTTTTTTTATTTAAACTAGAGATTATTTTGCCAACATTAAGCTCAATTAGAGTTTTACGTTCAACAAAATCGCGGTTAATCTGAGGAACGTTCAAAATTGAAGAGGGATGCATGAATTGAGTAAGGACCACTATGTCACGGCTTCCTCTTAAACACGGTTAGTGTTTGTGATTTAATCTTTTACTTACACATGTGTATGCATATTGAGCATTTACAGAAAGTCCAAACTAGGTTTTGCAATAATATACATGAACAAGAGCCGAGTCTTAATGCGCATCTGGGTAGGACGAATCAGTTGCCGAAATACTTAAAATATTTTTGAACTCAGTCTATGTATACATACTTGTTCCATATTAGTATCCCTATACGGCAGCTTCGTATTTGGACTGAGCCTTGACTTATTGCGATCACTCAAAATCGACGGAATCCCTCCACCACCTTGGTGCGGATATTGGCCCGCCCTATTGGTATTCGCATAGTTATCCCTTATGTCCTTTGATTGGTTGTAGATCCGCTGGAGTTCATCATCTTGTTGGTTTTGAGGATGGTTGGGGTCGGATGAGAACATGCCTTCGTTCTGGTAAGGGTCGTTGTGGTGACCTACAAATAAACAACGAACAATAATATTGCGTCTTTATACCAAATGACCTTTATAATCGCCGTTATGGTGACCTGGAACAGCTCTTTCGTTTCTTTAAAGTGTGGTAATTATACTTACATTTAAACTTTGAAAACCCTTCACACAATATATTATGACATTTTATATTGATATTATATTGCTTGAAAGTGATGATGATAAAGGCAACAGTTTTTTTAATTGCTTTACATTTTACTTCTTCTGTGCTTGTTGACAGTGTTAATTGCACAAATATTTCTAAACATCAAATAAATGCATGTCTATATACAAAATATGTTTTAATTAAAACGCAATTATCATAACCCTTGTGGTTCTGTAAAAAATACATGAGTATGCATATAATTGTATATAAAACACGACACACGAAGATAATTTCATGAGCAAAATAAAAAGGAATATAACCTCTATGTTTATTAACAGTGCTGTACAAAGGCGTCTGGTCATCGCATCCTCTCTGGTCCCTAATGACATCGGGCATTGAATCTGGGGCAGGATCATCCTCAAAGCGAACCTACGATGGACAAGTAAAATAAATGCTTAAACACTTCATAGACTTTCATTAAAATATATTATTTCGTTTTCATAGATTACATAAACACGTAAAACCATACAATGATATATCATGTAGAAATGCTATATTATGAGTTGGAATAAATTACGTAGTAATTTGTTTAGCAAACACATTGTTAATTAAGATTAACAAATTAATGTTTGTTTTTCAAAGCTGGAATGTCGCTTATATATCCATTCTTAATGCTAAAACCGACAACTAAAACATAATTTGAAAGGTCGGTTTCGGGAAGAGTACCTCGCACAGTATAGTTATCCTGATAGAACAAGTAAAAAACAGTGAAAAAATCAAAAGCAAAGAGGAGCTTTAGGCATCACGTTTACCTTCAACGTTGTCTGATTATCGGCCTCCGAATATATCCCATCTGGTTCCCTCGAATGTCCTCTTGCACCTCCACCACTGCCCACTTTGATATAGGACACAACCGAAGGATTTTCAGGAGGAGGGGGTGGTGGGTACGAATCATCGAGCGATAGGTCATGTGGTGTGTATTGGGAAGTGTCGCTTAGGCTTTCTGCAAGTAAAAATGATGAAAATAATTGCATAAAAGATATTTTTAATGTAGGACATAACAGAACGGGTTTTAGGAGGAGAGGTGGTCAGCGGGTGTGTACAGGTATGTGTCACTGAGGTTCTCTGCAATAAAAAGTACAACATTATAAAATTTAATCGCATACCAGGTTTTCTTTTTAAGCATGAATCAACGGAAGCATTATCTGGAAGAGGGGGTGGTAGATAGGAATCATCCAACGACAGGTCCTGGGGTGTGCATTGAGAGGTGTCACTTAGGGTTTTTGCAAAGGAAATAAGGGGAAATTAAAAAAACATTATATGCAAGGAATTCATGTAGGACACAACGGAGAGGTTTTCAGGAGGAGGGGGCGGTGGGTAGGAGTCGTCTAACGAAAGATCATGAGGTGTGTATTGGGATGCATCGCTTAGGGTAAACGGTCAAAAACCCTCCCGGCTAAAAGCCCTCCCATTTTTGCAAGGTAGGTCAAAAGCCCGCCCGGAGAAAACCCCTTCGAAAATACGCTTAGGCTTTCTGTAATGTAATAAGGGGTATATAATGATAACAAGATTATTTGATGTAGGACACAACAAAGGGGTTTTCAAGGGGATGGGGAGGAGTATAGGAATCTTCCAACGATAGATTGTGGGGCTTCAATTTGGATGTATCGCTGAGGCTCTCTGAGATGAGGAAAATAGCAAGGGAAAATAGTGAACAAAACATACACACGGTTTTAATTTTTCAAACGGAAGTTTTCGTTTGATTTTTGATAAAAAAAATGAAACGTTCTAAGTAAATAACACTCACTTAAAATCTGTTCTTGAAATCTTTACATGAAACACAATTTATGGTTACAATAAACTTTACCACCAAGTGGATTGAAATTCGACTGTTCCCTCTTAGGTGAATTAACGCACACATTGGGTGGGTGTCCAAATCGAGGCTGCCCGTGTCCGTGGGTACGGTCATGTGTTCGTCATCGGAGGACATACATTCGTTGTTCAATGGGCACGCTTAAGCGAACATGTCTTTGGTGACTTTTCCTGCTCTATAAATGAATTTTCCTATAATCTAACGAGTCATATATCGATGCAAGGCATATATACATACCACCCATTGGATTGGCATTCGGTTGTTCACGCTTCAGTGAACTAACGCGAACATTGGGTGGATGACCGAATCGAGGCTGCCCGCCGTGCCCGTCAGTTCGGTCGATGTGTTCGTCTTCGGAGGACATGCATTCATCATGAAGCTGGCGGGCGCGGGTGCGCATATCTCGCTGAACTTTCTGTTGAAAAAAAACAATGAAAAGGTGTGAAATATGGACATTGTCATTTGAAAATCTAAAACGGTTGTTATAAATGTTCCTTTGTTTGATTCATAAGTAGCTTGATATTCATTTGCGTGAAATTGGCGGGAACGGTATGGCAGATCGAGGTGCACGCTTTGCAAAAAAAAATCAATATCTATAATCTTTCGCCTTTTTTGTTAATAATTAGGTATTACAATCATCCGTTTAGACGGCAATGACTTACCCTTTCAGGCGAATCACCGTATCGATTGGCGTGATCCAGTAGAGGGGCTCTCGAAGCATCTGTAACATGTTTCAATGAACATTTTGAACATTTGAAGGATTTTTTCCATTGTTATTTGATTGACTTCATTAATATGGCTTTGATCATATGCTATATGTGAAGCTGAATTACATACATATTTGCGCTATATATCTATGATATTTATTATCGAAGGTTGTATAAAAATTGTATGTAACATAAATTTTTATATAGATTATTTTACTGAACCAAGAACTCATTTGCTTAATTTTTTAATTAAATGTTAATTACCATAGACTTGTTGGTTCTGGTTTTGCTTATTAATCAGCGGTCTCTTTGAGGCATTCCACCAGCACATGAAGATACTGGACGCAATCAGAGCGAGCAGGGTTGCCCCAGTAACACCTATGAGTAACCATGGTAACGGGGATCGAGCTGGTGGTGGGACAACTTCAAACTACAAAGAAAAGAAACCTGAATTATATAAGTAATAGTATAATATAATATGTGAAAATACATCGATGATTTCAGTAGTAAATCCCTGCTTGCGGGATCACTTCAAACTACAAAGAAAAGAAAGCGCAAGTGATATTTATTACTTGTTTTAATATAAGTATAATAAATAATGAGAACTCCAACTTGAAACAGCTGTAAACTTAATAATTAAAAATTAATTACATGAAATATAATTGAGTGACTTATTAATAACACGGAGCATAATTAAGTATAAACTGCTTATAATATAAGAGCGGAATCCAGGGATATAACTTCAAAATCTTTCAAGATTCAAACGTTTTATTCATATGTCAGTTTATTAATTGATAATCAAACTTAATTATGATAAAGGAATGTTTATATAGAGAATTATTGGTAGCAACCTTGATATCCGAGAACGTTTTGTCTTGATATTCTTACACGGTTATACGGATCAATAACTATCAAAATTAAATTATTTACAGCTTTCGTTCTTACTCAATCGGTCGACATTGCATATGCAAAGAGATTGTACCCTGGATTGGTCTAATTATCAGATAACATCCCATTTATGTGCATTTTATTAAGATATCTCCTTCATTTATCCTACATTAATCATAGAAAAAACATAGAGAAATGTGGAAAATTGATAGAAAATACAATACTATTTTTTGTTGTCGTTGCTAGAACGTCGAGACATATTAGCAAAGTAAAGATTTATAGTTTGTATGCATTGCTTGTAGATGCAAATACAAGGTCCAAATTATTCCATAAGGGCTGTTTATTGGCATGTAAAAAACTCATAATTCCGCTATCATTCGCTAGTTGCCACTGTATTGCATACCTACATGTAAGTGCTGAAAAGTAGTACCTGGTGATCTTTAGTTTAAACAGAGCTTATTTTATTCCAAGATAATAAAAAAGTTATAAATAACGTTTTATTGTAATTGCGATCTGAAAAAAAAAACATGTTTGCAATATTAAAAACTATCGGATTTTATTTGAAGGAGGTAGTTTCGAACTGAAGTGTTTCACCAAAAATGTTTCAAAAACCCATGCTAAGCAACTACATGATCAGCACCTACTTAGAACCTACTTAAAGCTCATTTTATATTTACAAAACATACCCGCATTTTATAATCCTATTCAACAATGAAATCAGAAACCATCATTTGCAATCTGATTGCAACTACCATTTGTAGGAAGATGCCCCCATACAGTACAGTGCAGTTGTAAGCATATAAACTTATCTTTAAAACAATTGTGATGTGAATAAAAATATATAGTATATCAAATGAATTGCGATTACCATTTGAAGGAAGATGCCCCCATCTAGCACAGTGTAGTTGTAGTGCACCTTGGCCAGTTCATCTACGTCAGATGACGTGACGTTGACGTCGATGTGAAACTGATCGGAATCTATAAACTCGATCGATCCCTGAAACAGAAGAATATTGGAGATTTATGTGTATAACAATGCCAATTGATAAAAAAATGCATTCATTTCTTTTAATGCGCGTTTACGCAAAATAAAAGGGTAAAAAATTATGTGCTTTTCGGGTGAACAGAAGGGGTTAAACTTCTATATTTTCATACCAAATGGGCTTTGACTTTAAAGCACATAACTTGTGCATGCAGGTTGACCGCGCCCATATGCAATAAAGCATGGAACTGATTTTTAAACAAACGGTTTCGAAAAGATGTGTCTCATTCTGAAAATAAGTCTCATGCCGCAAAGCAAAATTATTAAAAAATGTTATCAATAATTACTTTTTCTGTTTCCGATTGTATGAGATATGTTTTGATTTTATTATAACAAACATATTTTATTGTATCTTTTTTTTATATTTTGTCTGGCTTTACTCGACCTATTTACACATATATTATATTTAGTAGCCTAGAGCTATTTTTCATCTGTGGTTTTTAACTATTTGCATTTAATTTATTATATTTGTGAAATATGAGGGGTTGAATAATAAACTCTTTGTAATATTTGTATTTTCGTTAATTAATTTTCCAGGCAAATATCAGTTTACGCCTTTAGGAGGAGCAACATTTAATGGTTGATTTAACATTCAAAATATATCAAAAACAAACATATGCAGCCTATAAGAACTGAATAATATGACTGTGGTTGGGTCAATTTGATTGTCATTTTTGAAATATTTTTTTATAATTAAACTCTTTTTACCATACCACTGCTTTGAGGGAAAGAAAAACAGACGATGACACGTTATGTCTGGCGTCTGAAAATAATTTTGAAGGCATCAAACATAATTAATTTAAAGCGTGTCGATCATTAACCCTACGTAATTTGGAAGGTAAATGTGACCGTACTCTATGCTTTGAAATCCCAACCACGTCAATGAAACATATTTTAAATATACTGAGATACTCACGGGAAAATTCGTCCGTATGGTGAGTTTATTATTTTCGGCAGAATTTAGTCCTGGCGGAGGCTGGTCAAAAACTATCAAGTGGTTGACTGGTTTCTCGCCGTTGGCACCTTGACTCCAGGGAAGGAACCCAGCGAAAATTAGGACGAACAGCTTGGTAAACCGGGGCATGACTAGAATTTTCTTTCACTCTGAAACAATTGATAAATTCTGTATTTAGTATTTTATGTATAGCAACTTAAGAGCAGCTTCGTCATAGCAAACAGGTACCAGCTTTTGTGGAATTTAATCTTTTATATAAATATCAACGTATATTGTTTTCGGCATAATCGAGTTCAACTGGTGGCTGGTCAAAAACAATCAAGTGGTTGACTGGTTTCTCATCGGCGCTGACACTTTGACTCCAAGGAAGGAATCCAGCGAACAGTAGGAGGAGCAGCTTGGTAAACCGGACCATGACTAGAATTTTCTTTCACTCTGAAACAATTCATAAATTCTGTATATAGTACTTTATGTATAGAAACTTAATAAAGGCTTCGCCGCAGCAAACCGGTTCCAGCTTCTGTTGAATCTGAAATTATTTATGGATATTATAATATTTTTATTAGACAGAGTCCAGATGGTCAAAAACAATAAAGTGGTTGACTGGTTTCCCGTCGGCGCTGACACCTTGGCTCCATCATGCTGTAGGTGGCCTTTTAAAATGATATGTCAAACCATAATTGGATGGGCAAACAAATTAAGGAATTATATTACAAACATAATTATTGGTCATAACATTTAAGGAATATATGGGTTTGGAATATTTTTTGAGTACAGTTCGTGACCGTTGCTTATTAAAATTTATGCTGCAAGACAACTTCAAGGAAAAAAATCATCTAGCTCGGGAGTTCCCAAACAGTTTGAACAAGTATATAGAACTTCTACCAGTTTTTTTTATGCGATGAACATCGGGCATGAGTGACCGTGTGTATAATACTCATGTGGAGAACGTCCCTAGTTTTCAGGGCGTATGGTTAAAGAAGGATGTCCATAAACCTGGATATTCTCGATAATAGTCATCAGAAACCTGGCGTTTAAGTATAAATGACCGCCACATCAATCCAGGGTATCGCTATTTAGCGCCCACAAAAGAAGTGTTTAGTATCACAATATATGGAAATTGAGGGCATATCAATTCTAATTATTATTTCATTGACTATTATGCAACACCTATTTGCAAACTAAAATAAGACAAATAGTACCAATTTGGATATATACGGCTCAACAAATGTTATGTTCCATTCAACACATTTTCATTACATAAGATAACCATCTACATAAAGTGCACCGATAAATCATAGGAAAACAAATTACACTTTTCCTCAATAGGAAGCATTTTGATAAATACAGATTTACTCTGTGGATTAATGTAAAAGAGTAAACTGGCACGACATATACGCGTACTAATCCGGTATATTCTCAAACCTACAAGTTTCGCTTATATTTACACGGCAAGAAAAGGTCTAATAAGGCTAAATAAATACAACACCAATATTGACTCCGACCCTTAAAGTATTTTCTTAAAGCATGCGGGGCTAATGTCTTCTTAATGACAAGAGTTTTTGACTCAACGGGCCTCCAAGAGTTTGCGTTAATAATTGCGGAATTTGTGTTGATAATTGGTCCCCAAATACAAAGCTCAAAAGAATCTTATATGGTTTCTGTTTTGTGTGATCCTACTCAGGGATGAGACACAAGCAAACAGACGTTGCTCAGACGTCGTTTTATTTCGCTTATGTGAGCATTTTCAGAATTCCGCTTCTCTCTTTTTATTAGTGTATGGAGACACTGTCTAAGCTAGGTGAGGAATATGTATTTCATCGCTTTTGTCTGCCCTAGTATTTATCAAATCCATATATTTATAAAATATTTATTTTTCTGATTTTGACAATGACCGCAGTCCCCAAACTTTAACGAGTAGCAATATTATTTTAAAAAGGCGAGAGAAAACATATCCATGGTCAAACGCTACGTTATTGACGTCGCATCTTTATTTCGACGTCATTTCAACGTTTAAAATGCCCGATTAAGACTGTGATTTCATTTGACAATGCCCACAGCATGTGGCACAAACTCTCACGGTCACTTCGTACTTAATCTATTGACTTTTATCGGTCGATTTCTTCTTTACAATCAAAGCTATTCAACATATATTTTCCGATTGAAATTCATGATAAGGACCTATATGTAAAAAGAATTGTGTTTTTGTGGTGAAACTGATCTGATACGCGCAATATTGTTACAGAAATAGTTCATTAGCAATTGCTGGTTATGTGCAGTAGCTAATGAAGCATAACGGCTATTAAACTAATTATCGCCGAAAATCCTTATATGTGACATCAAAAGTAAATAATGAGTAATTGTGGTATCACGGCCCATTTCAAAACTATTTTATGTTAAATATCAACCAATAATTATAATTTTATAAAGGCTGCTATTCGAAGCAGAAACCAACGTATAGAATGAATCGTCATTGACAAACTTTAACTATATGCGTTTAACACGTTATTTAAAGAATGGTTTGATTGTTTTTAAGACATTGAAGCATGGTACGGGCAGACAGTTGAGATAAAGTCTTCGATCGCTACATGATTAAACGAAAATATTGTAAACTCAACGATATTTGATTTGCTATAGTTTCTTTTTAATTCACATCAATGGCAGATAATTCCACAACTGCCTGCCCACACAACTAACAAACTGAACTAATTTACTAAATAATTCATTATTTTTCTGATGACCATAGTGTAAAGTCCATGTAAATTCAAAGTAACCCCATCAGCAGTCATACACTAGTCAACCGAGGGTAAGATACAGGGGGTGTGTAATGTGGGATGTGGGGCAAAATGGGTCAAAGCAAACTCGGTCGTCATACAGAATGATGTTTTAAGTTTAAGGTCAACCCCACATGACCTCAATAACATGGTTCACTGTAAACGAAACTATTAGACCAACGATTATTTGAGAGACCTATGTGTCTTTATGTATTGTTATATGAAACTGGAATGCATGTAATATGTTCTATTATTTATTCATTAAAGTCAGAGAAAAAAATCGGTTGGTTTAACTTAAAACCATGAAACGCGAAAACCATGGCGTTCAAAAATATGCTTTCAATATGATTATGGAAATGTCAACCGATTTTGCAAACCAATACTCAAAAAAAAACATATTGTTTCTATATAAACATATACATTTATATACATTTTACATTTCAAAATGCATGAGGGGCGCATTCTTTATATGCACATCAAAATATATACATGTATAGATCAATAATCATAATGTTGTTGCACCATGCCAATTTATAACACTAACCGGAAGTATTATTTTATGACTTTATACAATAAACACAGTAACATACAATTCGACCATCATCGCCCACTATTCAAGCAATTCATTTTAAAAATTGAAATAATATAATTGTCATATGCATTTTGTCCTCAGTTTATTATGAAAAATGTTAAAATGGCAAAAGGAAAATTATGCAAATACAAACCTGATTCTTTCGTCAAAAAAAAATATATACATAAATATCCCAGTGTCTATATATCAATGGCAAAATATCATTTTGCCATTTAAAATGAATCGAACATAGACAAATCCTTTATTATTTACATTCTCCCAAATACTGTTAGACCATAAACATGGTCCGCCATGTTTAATGTTATTCGCTCTTCCCTTCAACTGTCTTTTTGCTGTGTCCTAATAAGGTTGTAACTGTGGTTATTGCCTTTAAACCTCAGCTAAAACCTTTTTATCAATATCCTAAAATGCTATAAAATTCCAGTTTATATTTTTTGTTTAAATTACTGTACTTTATGCAGTTTTGATATGTTTTTTTTTGTTTCGTTTATGAACATGAACCGCAATTAAATTGTAAGAAAATATACCCAAAACATGGGGCTGTTAATGTATTTTTGTCTCTCTAAAAGACCATTGCGGCCATTTGGCCTTGCAGAGAGGGACCGATCGATGGTTGTAAGAGCTTTGTGCCACAATGTAACCATTTAGAACCTCGATCGCCTGAATTGCAGAAGAGTTCCCTTTAATAAACTGTTGGGTCTCTGTTATGGAATTGCGATTTTGCCCGGTTTGCTCTAAACTGGTTGACTCTCCATTTAAATGGAATTCTGGTGCGACACTCAAAATGTTGTTTTCAACTCAGAGGAGATAACTATATAGAAAAAGATCCGCGCGTGGGAGAAAAATAGGAAATTTAAAATTAAATATTAGTGATTTGTGATTTAAATTTGGATTTGACAAATTCATTTTGTTTTTCTGTATTTGTGATCTATATTTGTGATATGGTTTTGATTTTGATTACACGTCGTTGGATAGAAACCACGTTAAAAGTGGTGTTAAATTTGAAACATGTATTGGCTAGGGAGGTTACTTTGGATACTATGTCTGGATAGTTTAATTCATTGTGTACATTCAAAGCAGGATCGTTGTGAATATGTGGCAGAAACAGAGAAATTGAAACTCAATAATTATGAATTCGATGAATTACATATTAGGCATAATCTAAAGGTGAGTGAACGATTTATTATATTCTCAAACCAAATGATAAAACTAACAATTAATTGTTGGTGTATCCACAACTAGCGGAATTCGCTATTGATTATAATGGAAAATAGTAAAACAAAAATAAAATTGGGACAAAACTTTCCTCGTTTATTGTGCTCAGATCTAACAAAGTTGAAAATGTTGAATTCAATCACATTTGTGTATAATCACAAGTTATTGCCACCACCTTACTTATCTAACAGCTGCTTAAACAAGCTTGTATATGATGTCACATTACGTTGCATAACGTCGTTAATTTAGAAGTCATGCGTCAATAAACTTAACTCTTTCGAAACGTTCGTTGAATAAGTTACTTGGCATAGACCTTGCTGTTATTGAATCTGATGGCTTTAAAAATAATTTGATAGTGCATCAGGATAATTTGAATAGCGCTCAAGCAAATGGCATTTTCTATTCTATCTTATTACAGGCACGTTGTTTATTTTTAGCTGCTTTAGTCATCTTTTTTTCAACGTCCCCCAAATTTGATAATGTTATTATATACTTTATAAGATTATTGATTTAACCTAACCATATTTTTCAACAAGCTTAACCGGCATATGTGCGGTAATGCCTCAAATTGGAATAGCGTCTACCATTATTTATTTCGTTCGACAATCAAAAACATGCAATATTTACAATAATTGGGAATTTATATTGATGTATATTGTAATTAGGAGAAGGTTTGAATAGAAAAGATCACACAAATTCACATTATTTTATAGGGCTAAACACTTGATAAATATACATTGTATACACGTTTATAAACAAATATTCCACTTATTATCGATGATAAACAACCTTTGTTTTGTCTTTGATTTCCGTTATTTATCTATTGTTTCCGCTATTTATCCAAAGAAAGAAATCGATTGACAACTGAATGGTATTTGATACATGCATTTAGCTTAAACAAAAAGAAGATATATAAAACAAAGAAAGGAATTGACACCTCTTAAATAGGACATAAGTAATGCCATTATACATAAGTATCGACATAAGAATCCAGAGCAATCATTCCTTTTTATAAGAAATGTTTGTCGGATTTCATAATGATTTATTGTGAAGCACATAACCTACCTATTACCTGCGACCGCCTCTTTAGAAAGGCACCCCACGACCCATTTTTCAAAAAGTGGTTAAATAAACTTAAAACAACTTTTTGAAAACGAACAACAACAAAATACTCTTTTTTGGGCATAAGTGTTTTGCAAAAAGGTGTTCCTTTTTTCCAAGCCAGCTGAGCTGTTCCCCCTTTTCTAGCCAGCTTGGAGCAGAAAAGGAACACCTTTTGCAAAAATTAAATTCTTGAATATAACTAAATCACCTATTGTGAAAAATGAATAACTGGTTATAAGACAATTGCAAGCAGTTACAATTAATTTGCAATTAATTATTCTCATAAATTATCAAAAATAAAGAAATAAAGATGTTCCTCAAACTGCAAATATCTCCAAGCTAGAAAGAATTTCCTCAAAATCTCCAAGCTAGCGCTGAGATTTGGTGGGGAACACCTTTTTGAGGAACAGCTCGTGGGGTACTCTTCTCTTTAGAAGGGAAACAAACGGACATTTATAAAGAAGCCAAAGTTAACATTTTTCTTTAGACAAATCTTGACAATACTTTTTAAAATAAACGCAATGTCATTTTTTCCTGATGATAAAAATATATTTTCAAATATAGATATTTATGTAAGAAATGCAAAAGCTGCACTCTTAATCAAAGCGCGTTGAAAAATTCGAGATAAAAAGCTATAGAAAGACTGTGCTATTCGGGTTTTGTGGCCTTTGTTGATCAGAATATCTTGAATGAAGATCGCTTATTAACAAGACGATACATACCTCGAACGTATTTAGCAAAGAAAAATGTTTTTTGATAAGAATGAGTGATAATACATTGTATGAAAAAGACATTTTTTCATACGGTTAAATATCACTTAGATAACATTTATAGACTGCAATTATATGATGTTTCATGATGCATTGAGTTGGATCACATTACAAATTTTATAAACATTTATCACTAGATTAAGCAGTTTTGAAAGCGCATTCATCATACTATTTTCTTATTCAATGCCTACTTTTAATAGGTAGAAAAGGTAAAAGGTAAAAATTATAAATATATAATGTGTCATTGCCTATAGAGTGTGATCTAAATTTGTCTTAACCCGCTAACTATTTTATCGACCAACGTCGGAAGGACGTGGTCATGTATATGATGTTCTCCAAACGCCCGTCGTTGGGGACGTTTGGACAACGTCATAAGATGTCGAACTAAATGAGAACGTTTAATTCGACGACGTCGGGATAAATGGTAACCATTTAATTGGGCGAAATTCCCACGTATTTCCGAGTTATTTACGCAGAAAAAGTATTTTATAAAAACACCTAAATAAATTTATCAGTTGTCTGATTACTAATTAATCCGTATATAGTTGCCTGTTTTTTTTACTCATAAAACTTTATCGTTACTGGTGTCACTGAAATATTATCACCACACAAAAAGGCACACAAGGAAGTAACTAATATGTCTCGAAGATGTGACGTTTAAATTTTATGTCATCATTACCAACGAGATGACCATTTTTGTCGTTTTCTCGGGCCGTTTTGGAAATGACGATATTCTTCACCTTTTACATGTCCACCTTTCATTTCGTGACAAAACTCACGAGACTCGTAAAAACGTTTAGAAGAGGGCCAACATGTAACGCACAAATGTTCATGGGAAAATCGTTATTTTATTTCAGTCTAGGACATACGTATTAGTATGTGCACATACCGCTCGGTCGCTTATAAATCGGAATAAAATATATAGATTCTAGATAGTTTGACATTAAATATGGTTGTGATATCACTGCTACATGATCGCAGTATCTAAATGTGCATGTCTGAAGAGTAGTATAGACTTCTAGGAATTTAATACATAAAAGCTGTTTTGAATATATTGAATCATTTTAGTTACCCGAAACAAATATGACTGCGTGACTGCATCATTTAGATAATATATTTTCAAATTCTATAATAGCATAGCTCTTATTTCCTCCTGTTTATAGCTCCGATTTATGACACGTCAATATTTCGTTATTATTAAATGCTATAGAAAACTACCTTCGAGATACATGTATTATGTCGCTACCATATGTTGCAGTTCAACAGCTATACAATGAATGAAGTATATAATTTCAGTGTAAATTATTTGAAAAAAAAAAAAGATTTGAAACTCTGCTAAACGATTAAAAATATAAAGGTCATGGACTTGTTTTATATTAATCGTAAATGATCATCGGTAATTTAATATGCAAACGCATAAAAAACATAAAAAAAAAAACAGCAAGATGATAAAATATGAGACCTGAATATACATGTAGCTATATTTACAGTATACGAAACCAAAATGTTTATATTCATAAGTGTATATCTACATTATACATAACATCAAATCATGGGAACCAAAGGGAAAGGGAGCGATAGCTAATTAAGCGATTCTCACTATATGATAATACCAAAAATATAGTCCCGCTCACTGCCAGACGCAAATATCAATGCTTTCTGTAAATAGATAGCTAACAAAGCTTGGTATTTTTCCTCACGGGGTATTTGTTTTGGAATTGGATATGCGGACGTTTATATCCACAGGTTATTTTGGACATATTTTTGGGGAAGTCTTTTAGAACATTCTCCATGCGGTCACTTTGTAAGATTATTATGAATATTTAGAGGCTTTCAGATATCTTTGTCTCACTTTGTCAGGATTTTGGGCATATTCTTAGTATTCTAAAACATTCTCGCTGGGGTCATCGCCATAATATTTCGTATGTTTTGGATCCTTTTGTCAATGTATCCATGTTTTATAATGTCCATCCATCAACGAAAGTAAATCATATGACTGAAAATAGAATATAGGCCTGGCCACAATGTCTAGTTTTTTTTTATTTCTATTGATGTGTTTTTTCAATGTATTCCTTATGGGAACTAAAACAGCTAGCATTTTAAAACGCAACTAGTGTTCTGGGGATTTTTCATTAAGGGATATATCGGAAACCATGGTTGGTAAGGGAAACAAGATTGAAAAAGCATCCAATGTTGCTTTACTCTCAGAAATGAACCCTAGACGTCATTGCCTTCTTATCCGTGTTCAGCAGGTGGCTTCATAGCGCCTTGAGCTCCAAACATTAAAAAAAAACTAATTCCGATCAACACAATGCCCTATTGCACTCCAAAGAGAGATCTCTTCTAGTGTTATTGCTTAGGATTGAAGGAGTAAGACACAGATGCTATAGAGACAATATTTTTTGGGAGCATGGTCACATTGAACACTTTTTTTTCGAGCTTTTCGAGCCTTTCAAACACTGTCTTCTGATATACTCATTAGGACTTAAGGTGTTAGACACCAATGCTTTAGAGACAATACTGGCTAGAGGCTAGTTTTCAAGAGTCTTTTGCATTTTAAATTTAGGGGCCTGGCCACACTAGAAGCCTTTCATACCTCTTTCCCCGAACAAACAGTGATTTTCAATGATTTATAAATGGGAAACACAAAACGCTTCCTTAACTCTCGTTGCCCTTTAAAAAGCAAATCGCTTCTGTGAGTTCCTCATACGGAATCCATTCGAAAACAAGGTTTGTTCGGGTGAAAAATGGAAAAAGCTATCCATGTGGCTAGGGCCTTAGACACATATACTTTAGAAACAATACTGGTTTATAGAGGCTTGCTTTCTAGTTGCTTTAGTTGTTTCATTATTATTTTCTGTTTGTTTTTGTTTTGTTTTTTGTTTGTTTTATTTTTTGTCGTTGTGGTGAGGTAATTATTCCATGAAAGAGCACAGAGCTATGTTTTCGTTTGATATCCTAGAGAGCAAAAAGACTCAGTTAAGGTTTTGTATGTGTGAAAAAAGGGTTGGGAGCTGTCTTGAATGCTCAAGTAAATGGGTTCTTAAGATATAAAGCCCTTACAAGATGCCCCTTTAAGCTATAGAATCTAGAGAACTAGATGACTAAACTCGAGTGTGAAGGTTTGATACAGTTCCAAAATTAAGCTATATGGGAATGACGTAGATTTGTTGCAAGGTAAATATCTAGTTAAAATAAACGGCTTGCATCCTTTATAGTACATGGATTATTTTTTAGATAACTTTTTTTTTCTTTTTTTCTTCTTTTTTTATGGAATTCCGTGTTACGTCGAAAATTGTTTTTGTTGAATATGCTGATTTCGAATCTTGTTTATATTTTCTGGGATGCACATGCGTAGTTCAGTTTTTTTTAAAGGCGTGTTCACTTGTATACTCTGTGTGCTATATAGAATAAGAGTAAAGAATACGTAATACGAAGGCTATATCCTGTATCAGTCCCCCTATGGTTAATTTCCCACATACGAAACAACGCGCATCATAGCAATTTAAGCCGTCTAAACGGATTAAAGAGGACCATTACAGGATATAGCCAATACGAATATAGTTAGTTCGTGGAAAACAGTTCTCGATGTGACCAGATCGTTATAAAACAATCTTGTTGCAACAAAAACAATGTCAATTCAACTGAGGGACCAACATATCAAGTTTTTTTTCTGTTGTTAAGGAGGAATGACACTAAATCACGAAATTATAGATTTCGGCATCGATTCGTCACCGCAAACTTATCCACGTTTGCAGGTGGTACTTGAAGGGCTCCGTGCCATTTAATATTAAGTTCCAAAATGATGTTTTGAAAAATAGGCAGTAAATATTTTCCAAGTACATGCATACATGTACGTGTATAGGCAAACGGGTGGCACCCTGATCACACATGTATATTTGGCGTATTTTCTTTACTACATTCTTTCGGTTAAGGCTTTTACTTTTTTCCCCGAAAACTAATCATATATATAGGGTTTTTGTAGACTGTCCTTTTGACTTCAGCTGATACGAAATGGACCGAATCAGGTCAGAAATTAAAGAACTGTAAACCAGTAAATGCACCACCCTTAAACGCCCGGGTACCATAATTTATGTTTTGGTGTACATATATTCAGTTATAGTACTATTTCTATGACAAATAAATAGTGGTTCAAAAACTGGTCGCGTTTTAGGGTGGTGCATTTACTGGTTTACATGTCTATTATTGAATGCATCATATAATCCGAACTTGCTTAAGGGCCGTGCCAAAAAAAGTTCAATATAGTATTAAAATACAGGAAATATTATCATTTTATCAGCTGAAATTATTTAAGATTTGAAAAATCGTAAAATTGTGATAAGCAAATTTGAAAATGATTACTTCACATATACGTTAAATTATCGATGTGTATATTATATAAAGGTATAATATCGCATATAGAAACATTTTTTATTCGTATTTTTTTTAAAAAGCATATATTTACATGGCTATTTTACATTTTTCATTAAATATATCATATTCAGGGTATTGCAATTATTTGCACAAACTGCGAAATATTTCTGGTATGCTTCGGTGGGATTTTAAACAAAAATGATATTGATGAATATTAATACACTATTTCTCATGACCTTTTGCCTTTTCATTTTATCTATTGGATTTATCATATCAAATATCAAAATCATACCAAATCGGTAGAACTCATATGCATTCAAACCTATTTATATTAGTGTAAAAATATTAATATTCGCCAATGGTAATACTAACAATGCATTTACTCAAATAACATATCATATGGCACATAATCGTAGTTCTCCCAAGTTCAGACTTTGCAAACAAAATGCTCGAATCCAATGAGATTGTAATATGATACAATATAAATACTTATAGGCTATAACATGTGGCTTATTTGCGTTGTTTAAATGTATTTGACTTGATGCCACTGGAGAAAAATAATGGAATAATGAGAAAAACGATAAAAATTGTATATGTTTCATTGCGATACTGTGCTCTTAATTCAAGCGATCATATCAATTCAATGAATAAAACCATGGAGAAGTTCCAGATTCGAAAGGAACGTTCTCAAGTCCAACCAGATTAATCGAAATACATGTGTCCTTTGATTGCGACGAAAGCAAAATTGATATACAGTTAAAACGTGGCCGTTTACATTTTAACCAACAACCATTTGACTGGCGGTGTGTGACCGGATGTCATGCAAAATGGAGAATGCATTGGGGTTTCCCGTGTTCAATATATCATTCCAATTTTCAGTTTCAATTTATCAAAAGTCCTGTTAGAAATGCCTTTGATTCTAAAAAATATCATTCTAATTATAAAACGAAAAAGGATTTGTAAGGAAATAAATGCGACGTTCACAAAAAAAAATCTGGGGAGATACATCTTTAGTGATAAAAAATGCACTTTATTTACATATCATTATTAATCTCTCGATATTTTCGTGTTTAATATCAATCCCATTTTTTAAATTCAATTTATAAAAAGTCCTTTTAAAAAATGCCTTTGATTCTGAAAAAAAATGCCATTTTAATGCTGAGAAAAGGAAATTTGTAAGGAAATCAATGCGACGTTCACAAAAAAACGGAGCAGACACACCATCTTTAGTGATAATTGAAGCATTATCTCTTTGATCGATTGGAATTCTCCTCTCATGTAAAACAAAAGGCATCATAGAAATGTGGTAAAAAATCATAAAAATAAGGTCACTAGCCGTAAAACAGAGAAAGACACTTTTGTGCCTAATCGGCTTATGCCCTATTTTATCGCTCATTGATGAAATCTCGTCATCATGTCTCTGAAAAAACTGCAGAGAGAGATGAGTAGTTACGTTTTTAGAATAGTTCTTCTTTCTTTTTTTCTTCGTAATTCGTTCATGAATCCTATTGATTTGGTAAAACGAAATTGATGAAAAAGACTTGAAAGATACTGAACAAAATGTCTAAACAAATAATGAACGAGTAAACGCAATCATCTGCAAAAGAAAACTAAAAATATTTATGACATGGATGTAGAAACTAATTGATAACATTTTCATATTTGCACATAAACAAATATTGTAATACATCGATATGCTCAGAACATAAAAGAAATATGTTCAATACAGTACAGTACAGTGAATTTCAAACCATTTTTTGTGCATCTTTTTGAACGTAAATTGACTAAATTGATGATAACGTTTGAAAGGAACGGAACAAAATTTCTAAACAAATAATTAACGACAAAAAAACAATCATCTGAATAAGCAAAAATATATTTATGGCATTGGTGTAGACACGAATTCATAACATTTTCATAAGGGCGTATAAAAAAGATATAAATATGAATAAATTCTGACATAGTGTGCCATAACAATATGCTCAGTACAGTCCAGTACAGCGAACTTTAAACCATTTGTGTGCCTCTTTTTGAACTCAAATGATTGGGTCAAATAAGGCCAATTCTCCCCTGATTGCCAATATCTTATTGCTTGGTACCAGATGGGGAAGGGTAGAATATGGCTACGAGAACATGATATTACCTTCTGAGTATAAAATATGTTCTAGTTGAAGCATCAAACCGCATTTTTTCGCGAAATGAAAGCGATAAAAATGAAAATCAGGCAAACGGAAGGGATTACATACAATGTTCATAAAAAAATTGGCTTTAAGCTTTTGGCGCATAATTTGTGTTTTTAGTTTTTTTTTTGTTGTTTTTGAACGGGTGAACGTGGCCTTACTTGTTTGATAGTTATGTTACCCGTATATTTCGCGACAAAAACAGAGCTGTTTAGCGCTAAAAATACATCGCGGTTGACATGGGGTTTGGAAACTTTGGTCCCTACCGAATCCAGTAAAGTTAAATTGAATTAAAGCGTACGCGTTTCTATCATAGGAAATGTCAGATACAAACTCAATTTAATTGCAAATATATTTAGTGAAACTGTCTTTGAAGAAAACCCTACTCATAATTGCCAAATACATTGAAGCTAAGAATGTCATATGATACCTTATAAAGTAATTGAAATGAATTCCTTTGCGCGAACGAGATTTCAAATAATACAGACAATTTTTGTTATGTCATGTTTTTTTAATATATCAAATTAATTACTTTTCATTTTTTGCGTAAAAATGATGAAATGGTATTTTTATCAAATAATTTTCATCAAAGGTGCATCATTATTTTCGAATTTCGGTTGCAATGTTTGAAGGTAAAACGATGTTGACAATTTGGATGCACATGAGTAGAACTGATGTAGTTAGATAGAAATGTAAGTAATCACTGGCAAGGGGGAATTATATGATTAAGCGAGCAAGTTCAATAGATGAGGATTTTATAGAATATCAATAAAATAATTAAATTGTGTTGTATTACACTTTAATTACTTTTTTAAAAAGTAGGGCCCGAAATTATTTGCACTTTATACATCCATTATGAATTCTGGATATAATCTTGCACCATGTCTGAATTTTGAGAGAAAATAACATTCAATATTCTTTATTTTGAGTACCGTCAATATTATCATTAAGGAAATCGCGACCCACTTAGTCCCTTTTACAATTATAGCAACAAGCTCACAACCATAATAAGCGCTTATTATCGTAAACTTTTATTTGCGGACCATATAAACAAGCAATTATTCATGACCCATAACTATGAGGATTTATGGAAATGAATGAATCGCATCGCAACAATAATTGGATGCTTACAATGTTGGATCACAGTTTAATGAGAGGAAGCACTTAAGTAGCCCGTTTTATTATAAACAGCTATAATTGACGCCTACAAAATGACGCCACATATATAGTCAGAAATGCCGAAACCCTCCTCCCCCAGAACACTGAAGCGCAGACAAAATAGGTTGAAAGGGATGAGATTATATATTAAATCATTGCAATATCAAATCATAATGTTAACGCTCCTCCCCCTAGAAGCCAGACAAAAGAGGTTGAAAGGGATGAGATGCCATGTAGCCGGGTTTAATGAATGTTTAGAGACTGGAACTTGTGAGATTTGATGCTGAATATTGCATGAGCTGACACCTTGTGTTTTTCACACCACTTGAGAGGAAGAGGAAGAGATGGGGTCTATATATTCCCCACTTTACAAGGAAACGTCCGTTCAACGTCACTATTGGACGTAATGTCATTCGGGTTTCTATGTACAAAATGGTTGTGCCGGACGTTCATTTACAACCTGGTGCCAGAAAGGTTGAATTCTAACGTCTGAATCACATTGGAACGACGTTGTTTCGATATCCGCGACAAAAACGACTCTTGCATGGGCCCAAAAAACGAATGTTCTCTTGACGTTGCTCAACGTTTTGCCGAGTTGGTTCAGGGGTGAGGGTAGGTGATGTGGAAAGAATTAAGTCACAGGGAACTAGGATTATGCAAACAAGCGATAAGTTATACATTATTGAAAGGGAGGGTCTGTAGCGAGAGACTCGTTTATACTTGTTTGATTGAGACTCAAAGCGATGGTGGTCATGAAATAATAAATCGGTTTACTAATTGAGGGCGATCAACTCATCTAAAATGAAACCCGTATGGCAAAATTGGTTTGAATAGTTCTTGACATTGTTGCGATGTAATAGCTGATTTATTATTTTTTAATTAAACGTTATTCTATTTATCTAGATTTTATAAGGATATCAACGGAACCTTTACAATAACATGTATTGTGATGGTAATTTTATACCTAATATTAAACTCGAGATATTTTATAGATGCAAATATACATTGCATGTCATTTTTCAAAGCAAATCATATAGTCTACTGATATTTAAACATCAAATTTTGAATGGATCAAGCTGGTATTAAAATATGTGTTAACAGTTGCTCCAGATTAACATCCATAACCCGTGACCCTGCCTTATAATTTGCTCCAACTTACTTAGGACATGGCCACACTAGAAGATGTTTCTAGCACTTTTATCTCGACAAACCATGTTTCCAATATCTCCTTTACGGAAACCCAGGAACGCGCATCACATTAAACAAAATATACGCTTTACCCATAACGAATACATTGAAAAAAAAGATTGTTTTGGGGAAAAAAGCCGGGGAAACCTTCCCGTTTGGCCAGGCCTTTGTGTGGCCCCTTTGGTGTATGTACCCTTCTCCTTATTGGGTCTTGCCACCTGCTCAAATGCTATACATTGCACCATCTATTTTAAGAACGATAATTGGCTCCTGGTTAACCCTTGGTGGTGTTGGGGGTTGCCGGGCTTGTGTCACAATATCAGTAAAGTTCAGGAAATGTTTTATGAGGTGTTTTTGGTGTTGTCCAAGGAAGATAATATGCGGTATTAATGCATGGAATGAGGAAATTTGCTAAAATATGTTACGGTACTAAAAGCAGCGTGATTGTAAGCTCATGAATGTTTTATTGCAAATTTTACATGGGGCATTATATACGAATTTATTATATACGAATCTGCACATAATCCAGAGAGCTTGAACCACTATACTACTCTACATCATAGATACTGGTTTGTTTTATAGACTTAAGAACAGGATGTAATTAATAAAATCATAAGATGTGTTTTTTTTTTTGCATAGTTCGTTTCCTATACTAATCATAACTTTAAATAGCATAGATATCCTGCATGGTTAATGTAGCAAAAGACAATATCACCCAAACACATAATGTTAAAGAACGCGTTGAAGTTTTTCGAAGACCTTTTAAATATTGAACGCATTTTTATAAATCATTTCATTCCATGACTTTTTTCGATCAAATTGAACGCACCTTTATTGGTAACAAACGCAACATATTTGCGCCACTTAAATGTACGTCACATTTAAGCATTGGCAACATTTCCCTTTAAAAAGTCGTTTTTTTAGACGTGGTGCACTTCGAGTGGTTTTAGTCACCCACGGCGTCAATTCATGACATGCTTTAGGACCTTGATTCATATAGGTTATATGGGTTATAGGCAGACAATGCGAACCATCCATGATTGTTGATGGCGACCACTTCGATTGCAGTGGAATGACAATCGGTTCGTTTGCAGGTGAAGAATTCTAGTGCAAGGACCCTTCTGAACAACAGTACAATAATTGGGTACCCAACATCCCGCTCTAAATGAACAAATGGTCTCCCAGTTTAAACTTTAACATAGATGGAAACCTGTAGTCCGTATATCAACAAAAATCTAACAATTCCTTTATATTGATAAAACTGTTGATGACCAAGCTGTTTGAGCAGGTGGGAGCAGTATTCGGGTTGTATACCCCATCCGAACAAATGTACCCCAATGGCCACCCATATTCTTCCGCTTAAGTGGAACAAGTGTGTATATGTTGTAGGGTATCTATTCGGTTAGGGCAAGTATACTTACCCTAGGGTAAGTATACTTGCCCTGATTTTTTAGGGTAAGTATACTTGCCCTG
>LQRL01120841.1:0-11019 GCA_001703475.1 Hydroides elegans
ACGAGAATGAAATTTGAAAGGTCTAGCTTAATTACTAAATACCCAACTCGCGTGCACAAAGTGCTTGGCATCTGAGACTATGTTTAAAATCGACCATTTTAAAAGTGCTCCAGAATCAACAATTTTCAACCGATCGAGATAAAACCTTTACGAGGCACGACTTCAGACCTTCGTTTATACGTGTATAAAATTTGAAAGGTCTAGCTCAATTGCTTCATACCAAACTCGCCTGCACAAAGTGCTTGGATATGAAAAAAAAAGTTTAAAATCGACAATCTTTAAAGTGCTCCAGAATCAACAATTTTCAACCGATCGAGAGAAAACCTTGACGAGGCACGACTTCAGACCTTGGTTTATACGTGTATAAAATTTCAAAGCTCTAGCTCAACTCCTTCATACCCAACTCGCGTGCACAAAGTACCCCACATCAAACGGGACAGACAGACGGACAGACGGACGGACAGACGGACAGACGGACAGACGGACAGACGGACAGACGGACAAGCTCAACCCTATATCCCCTCGTTTTCACGGGGGATAATTAAGGTGACATGAAGTGGTCTTACCTTGCATAGGACGTTTACGGGACTGAGGTTTGAAGTACTGCTCTTGGTGTACTTTTATCACTGCCTCAAAGGCCAAGAGCACGCTTATAACCAAGTAGTTCTGGAAAGAAAACCAAAGTGAAATGAAAATATATGGCGTATTTTGGCAAATTACAAAGTTTAGAATATCATTATCAACGATTTGTGTTCTGATTAAGTTATATTCATCGTAAATGCGAAATAACAATTTTTACCATGAGATACTGTGCCAGATTGGTCGTCTTGTGCAGTCCAACCCAGCCAGCGTTGTTGATTGTATGGTTCCAAGGAGGCGGCAAAGTTGTGTTGATTGGATAGTTTTTAACAGTCTGAAACCAAAGAATAATAGCTATAAAGAATATCAAGTTTTTTAAAATGTACATATTTAAGGATATACAAGTATTAGCTATAACATTGGACACTATTTGAAGCAATATGATATGTATATTTATGTTTCTGATGCGCTAAAAATCAGCGCTAAATATCATGCGCTATATATGTCTGAACGAACACTTCGGGCGCATTAAGAGATACTCTGAATGCCCCCGTTCCTTCCTTTTATTTCCGCCTTTTGCTACTTACCGTGCAGTTGCTGAGGATGTTGGTTTCCTGCACGAGCCTCAACTGGTAGATCATCTTGATGAGAATGATGAGACACGACCACACTTGGCACAGATGCGACATGATGTTGCGCAGAGGGGCGATCGAGATGCCCAGCATGAGGAGCAGGACGAACATCACGTTTATGGCGCAGACCTGCAAACAAACGGATAATCTTAATAGAAGGGAGATAGGATAGAGAAAGAAAGGAAAGAGAAATAGAGAGAATGAGTTAAACGAGAAACTGAGATAGTGAGAAAGAGAGAGAGAGAGAGAGAGAGATAGATAGAGAGAGTGAGTGAGTGAGTGAGAGAGAGAGAGAGAGAGTGAGAGAGAGAGAGAGAGAGAGAGACGAAGTGATAGCGAATTATAAGATAGAGAATAAGAGCAATGCGCATATATGCAAGGAAAAACGTTGAAAGGCTTCAGCACAAGATTTTTATGAATAAAAATATATAAGGGGCAAAATGCACTGAATTACATGGGGAAGTATTTATAAAGCCGGCAAAGAGACAGTTCTGTAAATTTACCTCATCAAGGGAGCAGAAGAATATCGTGAAAGCGACGGCCTTGAAGATGTGGATCTCGAGCAGCCGCCAGATGAGCGCCGAGAAGCGGTTGAGCACCAGTTCGCCTGTTTTGTATGCCTTCTTGCACCAAAGCACCATCTTCTCTTTCCAACCTGGAAGCGAGAAGAAGGTGGGCATTACTTAATTGAAGACACATACACACTGCACACATAAACAAGAACTACTTTTTATTTTATTCTGGGTTCTATTTGAGAAATTGAACACAAATCAAGGTAAAGTATTAGTTACAGATTGGGCTTCATAAATATTCAGAAATTAACATGATATCAAACTCTGGCTAATCTGTGTTTTTATGTTCATACAATATCAACGCAAACATTGCTTTTTCTGCATAAAAACAAATATCTACTAATGCTATCATCAGACGGTTCTTATTCAAACCTGAAATCAATCATTATTGTTCAGACCCTCTTACTTACTTGGTTTCCTACTTTCCGCCTGCGAAGCAATCGTCTCCTGCGTCACATTATGCTTGCCCGCCGGATCCTGGTACAACCCCGAATTCGGCCTCTCCTCTCCCCCACCTTTTGCCCCCGCCATCAGCGCTTCCTCCTCTTCCGGTAGCACCTCACGTGACCTTGACTTTGACCTCTTTGAACTGACACTCAGAGGTCGGTCGTCCGCGTCGTCTTCGTCTGAATCGTTGACGTTTTGCGACATGTTGACGTTGAGGCTGTCACGTGTCTCAACGGCGGGCGTGTACTCGATGGCACGGCCCTCGTTCTCTTCGCGAATGCTATGTGAGGGGGAGGAAAAATAGATACATCATGGATCAAATACTGGAAGACTCGGTGATAGGTGTAAGAGAGATGGTGTGATACATTGTATGTGTCACCTGTGTTAATTTATTACAAATTGATAGGAGTTTAGGCAATCACGATACTCTTTAGACTGAAAGATCTCAAGAAACTTAATACAATCGATTTCGAACATTTTGAAATATAATCAAATCGAAAGATACATCAATCGTATTCAGCTTATTCTGTATTCTTAAAAAAAATATATATAATATGATACATGTACGAAAGCGGAATATGTACAGAGCAAATTATAACCAACAACAAACAATTTAACGAACAAACAAAATACATTTACCGGATAATTCCCTCAAATGAATTGCCTGATTTCGCAATATTACTAAATATTCACGAAGATTGAACCTATTCCCAGTACAAACCAAATAAGAAATCCTTGATTGAAAAATGTGGATATGATACAAACATGTATGTTGGCTATTCGAAACTCTTTTAATTGGCTACTTTCTCTTTTTTTAAATATATTTTTTCTTCTCCGCTATTGGATCATGACGTGTGATATAATAGTTTGGAAGAAATATGAAGAACTCGGAATGGCCTATAATGCATTCAGAGATTTAATTGCGAATACAAATGCCTATATTTTCACCCTCGAATGAATCAGTTGATAAAGAAATAAAAATGCAATTGACTAACAACACGCGACAACAATTGTACGACCTTACCGCCTCTCTCCATCCTCCATCGTTGGTCGCCGACTTCAAATGGGACAATTTACAAATTATAGATAACAATTTATCTCATTTATATACATGTAAGTACACGTATTTATATATATTAAATATATCAACTATACAATTTTGGGATGTTTAAACACCCAATGACATAATCATGCATTTGAAATGGAGTACCTCCTACAATATACATATAAATTTGTGCGGAAACCATTTTTAATCCAAAGCCAACACGTTTCGTCTTATGCAAATCGTGCAATAAATCACACAAGACCAGTATGAGAGTGTGTGCAGTGAGGAAAATGACAGTCGAAAATGTGAAACATATTTCTATTTAAGGCTTCATTTGTAGCATTGTGGAAAGGAAGCGTAAAAATATTAGCTGGCCTACTTACACAAGCGCGTAGATATCGGAGAGCGCATTGAACGGTCGCTGGAAGTAGTGCACCTGTAGAATTATGACAATCAGGAACGACGTGGGTGTCAGAAGCTTGGCGAATAGGGTTCCAGTACTGAAGTGCATTAATCCTAGATCGCGAAGCCTGAAAAACGATAACATAAAATCTTATTCAGATTAAGTTGGAGAAATACTTTTTGGAATCAGCAATGATAATTCAGCAAAATTCAATGCCATCATCGTTGTTGTCACTGTCCCGAAGATAAGCAAGGATATCATTATTTTTACCCTTCACCTAACACATTTACTTAAAATGAATTTGCTATTTCAATGCATAGTTTTTGTACTTCCAACAAACATAACACATGCTTCATGTTAACATGTATCCCCTTCGTTTCCTTCAAACGATATGTGATTTGATAACTATCTCATTAATCCCAGTTATCCCATGTATTACTCACACTTCATCGGAGATGCCTGTGCGCTGCCAGTACTGCTGGACCTGCTCGAACTGGTAAGTATAGATGAGGATGAGCACGACCATCGAGTAGACGATCACAATCCACCAGAACACGTAGATGCTGATGCGCCACCACTTGTAGAACAGCTAGAGGAATAGAGAAATGTAGCATATAGGTTGAAGGCTAATAGAAGTTAAAACAGGATATGGCATGTAAAGAAATGCGTTCAATATCAAGTATTCGTTCTCATTCTTCATGTTTTCATATAAATGGGTTTATAGTGTCAATTTAATAGATAATTCGCCAGTTTCAGGTTTCACAAGTTTAACAAAAACACCATGTCATAATAGCCCATTATAGCCAGGTAGAAAAGCAGTACAGTTACACTTTTTCATGAAGCGTATATGAATCATGTATTGAGTGTGATCAGGATATATGTACGTTTAATGAGATCTATAAATTGGCAAAACGATAACAACTTTCAATTTTAAACCGCCACATACCTGGAAAGAAATGATGAAGTAGAGAAACAGGACCATGTAGACGATGCGGTAGATGACCGAGTCCTGCACGGCCATGACGAGGAACATGGCAGCGCATACGACGATCCAGTACTTGCAGCACATGTGCCAGATCCAGTGACCTTATTAAGTTTATTTAAGATATTATGTTGTACGTTCGAGAAAATATAGGATTGAGTTAGAGATGTGGGTATTCGTTGCGGAAATAGCGATGAAAATATATTCAAATTATATCCCTGAAGTGGTATTGAAACATTCCATTTAAATTAGGCGATATTGTGCTTTACCACACACAGCCATGTCACATTTAAATACCAATATACAGTATAAATTATATGGTTCAACGAAAACTGCTTTTGAATAGATAATCCTACTCTAGTAAAGAAGAAGTCTGAACAACAATGGAGGTTGATTATATTCATATTATTGCAAACGATAATAAAGAACAATGTCTCACCCAGTTTCTTGATGTTTTCACTGTCAAAACCGTCCACCAAGTCTTCAGCTCCTGAAACACAAAGAAAACGTATTTTGGGTCATCCAATATCATATTTCACATTACATGTATATCTACAGAACCATAATTCTATTTTTCGCCAAACCTGATTTGGAATATTTCACAAATACCCCATGGGAGTTTATTTTTTTTTTAAATTGGTGTGGACAGGGTTAAATTTACAAAAATAGAATAATTATAGTTAACGAACATATATCCGTTTGTTTTGTAATATGTAATTGGCTCTAAACTCGATAAACACGAAGAAACATATTTGTCGTGTAAGCTGCCTAAGTGAAAGTTTGTTTTTTTTTGCACACCGCAACCATTTACAAATGTGGTTTTGGAAAACTTAAATAAAACCAACCACAAAGAAAGAAATATTCCACGAGTGATAAAACCTGTGACTACATGTATAACATTTGAACCTCTTAAATACATCTTAATTAAATGTTAATCAACCCAAACTATATAAAATGAACTTTTCTGCCAAGGTTCCGATAAACCAAACGAAAAACAAATGGTGTAAAACTAAGCAGGGGTTTGATTCGGTGTACCTCGCTGCCTGCTTCCATGGTTATTTCTATATGCTGCCAATGAATAATGAATATTTACGTGAATGGAAACTATGGTATTTTAAAAAGGGATTTAATTGAACAACTACGACGTACGAAGAATATTTACAACATAATTTTCATGACTTACATTTGATAAGACAGAGAATTCCAGAGAATAGTCCCTCATACATATCACGGTTCCCTCAACTGCATCTTAAACATTATTCTTGACTGTATTTTCCCTTGGATAAACTTCAGATGATACTGGATTTGTGTTAAATAATAGGATCTCTAGAACAAACACTAAATCTCCCAACTCCTATGTTGAACGCACTCTGCCTCTTTCCCCTTCCCAAACATACGAGCTAACGTACTGATGGTTCTGCTCTGTCTCGTGTCCTGCGTAGGGCTCTGTGGCTGGCTTGTGGAGGGACTTGCAACACGTGTGGAGTCGACCACTTCGAGTGTGAGACCCTGCATGAAGAAATCTTGGCGACGCAGGTGCACCTCGCGCATGTGTTGTCGGAGGGTGAGCCAAAAGGCCACCGTAAACGCAATCTAGAAGCAACAGAAAGAAATATTACAAAAAATTTAGGCCGGTATTTAGATTTGAACTTGCCTTTTAAGCAAAAGTTGAGATTTTGAACTCAAGAACACGATAAATATGAAATGCCTTAATTGTTCTTATTGTTACTCATGCTTTTTCTCGCTTGTTTAACTTAAACAATATGAACCAGATAGCGAATAAATAATTATAACATTTATCAAATAAATATCTGATTTTCTATTATTAGAAAAAAAGAGCATTTTTATTATTTGATAATTTGACGAATAAGTCCTTTTGTGTTTACAGCACCTTTACCACTAGCTAACAACAACCGACCAATACTAACTTATGTACATGTATATTCCATAATCTATCCCGCACCACACCCATCACTCACCTGCACGGCCAGCTGCACACACGGATACTCATACTTGACCAGCCCTATCTCCTTCAAATGATACCCGCTCTCCGTCTCCTCTGGCAGCTCCTCATCAGTCAAATTGAGCCCATAGATATAGTTAATCGTGAGCAATGCCTCTGTGTAGCATACAATGATTGGGGAGGCCAAAAGGCAGATGCGGCGCTTGGCTGGGATCATCCAGATGATGCAGGCGGCCAACAGGTAGACGAAGGTCAGCCAGCTGTGGTAGGTGATGCTCCAGGCCTATGTGAGTGGAAATGGGGGTAAGGAGGTTGAGGGTAATAATTTTGAGATATGTTCCGAAACAGAATTCATGCTAAGATTACACGACGATGGTCGTTACAAAGATTACTATTTCAATGTTGCTGTATATCAATGATTTACATGGAAAATTGTTCAGATCACTAATCAGTTAAAATTATCAGTACACATTAAAATGTACACAACCTTTCCAATAACTTATAGCCTATACATTTACGATTGCATATATTAACAGTAGACCCGCGTAAAGCAATCTCAACCCTCCTCGAAAGTTGTTGAACCCCTCCGATGGCCCTACACCTCCCAAAATAAGACTGTAACCCACTCACCATCATGACGATGAGCGTGCCCACATAACTCTGCTTCATGACGTAGACGAAGATGGACACAATGGGACTGCGCATGCCAACTACGGCGCCGAGGCCGTTTGCGCGGGACTGAGCGCCGTCGGGCGAATCAGCGCCGTCCACGCCCGTGTAGCCTTCGGGCGCCTATGAGGAGAAATGCATTGTTGGTGTGTTAATTACATAGCTTTTAAAATCATACTTTCTATGTGATTTCGTACAAATACGCCAAATATGATGATAGATTCACAGTCAAAAAGAAAACCCTCGGGGGTTAAAAATTGTTGGTGTGTTAATTACATAGCTTTTTAAAGTAATAGCATGAACGATAGTTTGGCTACAAAATGGGAGGGCTTTAAGCCGGGAGGGCTTTTGACCGGGAGGGCTTTTGCCCTACGACCCAAAGTTAAATATATGCGTTAAAACGGGAAACGCGTAGCCAGTATCATAATAAATATACAACGTTAAACGAATGTTATAAGTGTAAATATCAGTATTAAGAATAAAATATTGATAAATGTATATAATTTTACATATGTTCAATGCGTTCAGGTATCCAACGAAACACGAGATGATTAAAGTATGGTATAATAGAGGAAGGGTTTCATGCCTTATAACAAGCAATGATCAAAATGCAGCTTATACAATGTAATACATGTGGTATAATGATTTATTTCAAACTGTTTCCTTACATTTTGCGCCCACTTATCAATCTAAGATTGGGTAAAATTTAAAGAACCTACAAGCTCAAATTCATGTGGGCGGAAATGGTTTATGAATGCCCATGTTTCCCCAGACTAAAGAAGTAAAAGGATGAATGAATAATATAATGACTATACCAGGGAAGCGAGGTCTGCCTCAGCCAGCGATTGGTAGTTGTGACCCATCTGAGAAGTATCACTGTTGACCAGTGCCTACAAATATGCATGCATTGTGGTATATCAGATTATCCAAGAAAAAAGCTTGAATATATTTTGAATATTTGTATATGCATTGGATAAGGTGTATATTGTGATGAATATCATTAATATACATGCGAAATCGTGGTTTGAGTTCGACGTAAATATTGATACCGAAAAAGGAGCAAAAAATAAATAAATGAAATACATTTCTAAATTGCTCTGAAACATATGAATTCAATCGAAAACACACTACCAAAACGTAAAATAAACGATATTTGATTATATGAAATAAACTTGGCATTTTTTTACCTCGCATGCATGGTAACGAAAATAGCATAAACTTATAGTTTTATTAAAGCTTCTTGGTAAGAAATTACTGACATATTGTAACAAACGTAACTACAGTAGAACCTCGTTAAACCGAACACCTCAGGACCGGCGAAAACTGTTCGGTTTAACCGATTTTCGGTTTATCCGATAAGATTTATAAAGAAAACATAGAGCGAGGGATCTTCAAAAGTGTTCGGTTTAAGCAGTAATTCGGTTTATCCGTGTTCGGTTTAACGAGGTTCCACTGTATGTTTAGAAAAATAACGATATCTGATATCTAACAGTGTAAATTGGTGATGATAAAATAGATGTTTTTTTTTTTAATATTGTAAAACATCTCGTTTGATAAAATGGTGAAATACAAACGAGAATGTTAAGTTAACAAAAAATCATATAGCTTCTACATTTATGTATAGACTTCCATTGTATCATATACTGAGTAGATAAATCTTTAGAAATTTAGACTAGCTTTTTTAGAAAAGAAGTTAAGACTAGCTTTTTAGAAAACAGTTAACACTATATCGTGCACTTAATTCACCATAACAATTATGTACCTAATACAAAAAACCTGAAAATGAGAAATGCACTGATCTGTGGACTCGTTGTTTCAAATTAAACCGTGTGCAAAATATGCAACTCGATTAATCTTACAGGTTTTACATGTGAAGAATATGAATAATGCTCAATGGGAAGGTACGCAATATTGCTGGTCCAGCTTTCGACTGGTCCCAGGAGTCCATGGATCAGTGCAATTATATATATGTATATAAAGCATTCAGGCAGATGAAGTCAAAAGCTTTCGAACAAGAAAGATAACGTAACGACTAAACGAAGGTATGGTGGAACATATCAACAAACTAAACTGAATAAAATCATTAAACTCGATAACTGAACATAATGAACAGAGAAAACTGAAACTGATATTTATATTTTATTATAAAACATATATGCCCGGTTTCTAGAAAAAGTTTATAAACATTTTTGCTGTAGCCTATATTTGACTTTGCATGTTTTGTGTTGGCAAAGGTTTTACTCATTAGATTTAGAAAATCGCTAGCCCAATTCATTTTTTTTAAGAATCTTATATTAGCAATTGTCATTATATATTTACGAACTGATGATTTATATTCACATTATTCCATGCAAAATGCCATTTATTCAAAGCATGGTGCTTTTGATTGTTATTTTGTTTATGTAATGTCTTATTTTGTTTATATCTCATTCTTGAGTAAATTATAATTTACTTTACTGGTCAGTGAGAAAATTAGTTGAACCTACATTTAGTTTATCAAAAACCAGTTCATATCATAAGCTGTATCAACCTTAGGGACGTTTCGTAATTGACTTATAGATATATCAAATAAATGAGTACTTACAAGATATTCTTTAGTATTAAATTAACGTTTATATATGCATGCAAAGAACAAGAACATGAACAGCCTGAACAGTGAAATTAACACTCTATTGATCTTAAACAAGTTTAAATTAGTCAAACATGTTAATCTCTGTCTTAACTAGCAATGCTCACGCACAGCAAAGTTCTCTAAAGCTATTTCTATCACATCGAAGAACCGGTTATGTTTGTCTTTGGTCTGCGAAAAAAGACAAGAAACTGATTGTTGAATATAAACCGTGATAGGGAAAAGAAAGAATAACTTAAACTAGATGATCTAATACTCGTAGAGTACAATTTATCTGCAATCTTTTCATCTATATGTTTTTCTTAATATTTTCTATATGACAAAAATAGGTTTTATTGATTCAGATAACAAATAATATAATTTTATAAAAACTAGTATAATAATTCAGGCAACCAATGATATAATTTAAGACCGTGTCTATTTAATGGATAGAATTATATGAAGGAAATCCCAAGACAACAAAATATTTTTTTTTAAGATTTAAATTTTGCGAAAAGGTGTTCACTTTTCTCAAAGCCGGCTGGGCTGTTTCGCCTTTTCTATCCAGCTTGGTCTGAAAAGGGACACCTTTTGCGAAAAATTCAAATGTTAAATGGAAGCAAATTACCTATCATATCATGCAAATAACAGTTAATCAAATAATGCAAGCAAGTTTATCGAATTTCAAATAAAATAAAAAACAATAAAGGTGTTCCTCCTACCCCTCCAGTCTCCAAGATTGAATGTATTTTCAAAAAAATCCAGGTCGGAATTTTATGGTAATTTTTTTAAAGGAAACAGCTCGCGATGTGCTCTTTTTATTACATAATAACCCAGTTTTATACAACAGATTTTATGTTTGAATTATAATATAAGTGGAAAGCAATCGAAGACTTTGTTACGGAAATTCCTTATTATAGAGAGATTTATATGTTTTGGTATATATATAAATGATAAAGTTTAGTTAATAATGGTCGTGTTTCTTTATTGTCAGCAAGATAAGCCAAGTCAGCCAGGTCAGCCAAAACGTCAGCCAGGAAAAAAGAGATTAAAGAAACAGATCCCGGCTGAAGTGGCTTAATTTTTAGGTCAAGGTCAGGCCGAATATAATTCGAAGCA
>LQRL01120860.1:3869-19584 GCA_001703475.1 Hydroides elegans
GATGTACAATGTGTTAGATCAGTACCTGCACGTTCAACAGGAGATATGTGCAAAAAAAAACTATTTTAGAATAGATACAGATTATATGCATGCTTCCATCATCTTTTAGAATCACAGTTAATCGTTAAATTTATATGCAATATGGGTAGCTTATCGTTCCTTTCAAAATGTATCGCCGCTGGCGATAGAAATCGCAGCTTGCGTTAAAAATTTCCACTCGGGAAGCGAATCGCAACCTGCGACAAATGCCAAACAAACAATAATCCATGCAAAGAAATATAGAGTATAATTGGTCTGGTTTTGAGAATCGCTGCTATGTAACCGCAAATTTATCATATCGCTTCTAGCGACAACAAATTTATTTAAGAAAAAGTTAAAGTCCTATAAAGAAAACAGTGAAAATCGCAAGTGGCGACAGGAATCGCTACTTTAATGTAACCGTTCCCTTATGGTCGCAAACTTTTTGGGTGGAAACAAGTTTTGCGGATCCAATTAAGAAGATATATTTTTATTTATGAGACAACCGGAACATGTATTGGAAGAATTGCTTTAAATCCTTTTGGAAGCCGATTAGATCAATAAAATTGGACTTTATAAGTTAAATCGATTTTAATATATTAAAAAAATGGGGCTGAAATTTGATTTAAATTTCGAAAAGCGATAATACGAACATATATTTACAAACGTGTCGTTTATATATTCGCGTATGATGATCCTTTGCTTTCTTTTTTTTTCTGACAAATCTATCCCGCCGGGCCGGCCTGTCGTCGTAAATTAATCTAAATTTAAACATACGTATCATGTACCGTGGGTAAGATATCATGTTAAGGGTTGTAGCCTTCCTTCAATGTATCTAGGGCATCCATCATTGACAGTAAACCACTCAAGTCTCACTTCGGTTAGTCTAATATTATTTAATATAAAAGCTTTCCTGAACTTATAAAAAGAACAGAAATATTATCTAATGAAGATATTCATTCATAAATATGTCCAATATATCTAACTGGAAGAACTTGAATAAAATCTGGACGATATTTGACATTAATGACTAAGTAAAATAGCATGTTATAAAGTTTTTAAACCTATCCTGCCTACCTGGAAAAATACCCAATCCTTTTCTGATTGCATTTTCGGCATATCGTCCCACAACAGTCTTCCCTCTTGATATTCCATTGAGGTCGGGCCAGCAGAAATGAATATAATCAAATTCCTTTGCCTGTTCAATCAGAGCTTCTTTTTCAATTTCACTTAAAATCGACATGGTTGTTACTTTTGCTGGTCCGAAGTCACAAATGCAATAGTTATATAGTCTATTTGTGCAATTACATGAAAGAAAATAAAAACCATCAAGTAATTGCTAAAGAATCAATGAACAGAAAAAAAGCGCATCAAGCGATGTTTCTTATGAAAACTAGGAGAAACATCATTTACAATATGGATTATAAAGTCCTTCTTATACAGAAACGTTCTGAAAAATATTCAATTAATAAATTGATCATATTTTAAATTGCTATTATTTCAAATAATTTTGAAACTACATTTTTGTAGTGAATGAACATTTGATATTCCTATCAAGTCTATTAGTTTAATGAAAATGCATTTAAATTCCATAACGCCTGTTAGACAGGTAAAGATACACATGAAACAACTTATTAGAATATTTGATATATTTTTATGAAATTATAAAATCAAGTCGACATATTTGTTGCAAAACATGTCTTCGGGTGCAGGATAAATGTTTTTTTTTTGCAAAGTGACGATGATTCCCGGTTAGGAAAGGTTCGTCCAAAAACGTCTTTGTATGCCTCCTACAGACGTTTTGTTTTGGTATATTGTATCTTGACTGATATGCAATTTGAGGGTCAAGCTACCTTCAAATACAAATCTATGAAGGATATATGTTTTTGAATCGATATGACACGCATATATTTTTATAGGAAAGAAATGGCGACATGACTTGTTTTTCACAATTCCATTAACCATCCAAATTCTTTGAGACGCTCGACTGTCCAAAAACATAAGTATATGGTCCTATATAAATGGTTCATGCACATCATGTTTCATGTGGTTTGTTATATATGTGATACACCATCCAGACGTTTTATAGACCCCTATTTCTTACAAACAAGCCAAAACGCGTCCGAAAGTTGTCTAAAGGAGCAAACGCCAACTTCGTCCTTTTCACGACTTAGTTAGATACTGTGCCTAGTGTGACGGAAGTTGTACGTCAAAATGACATGTTTTCTTGGAAACTTAATAAACATAATCTTATTCCGCCTTTGACCACCCCTCCCCTAAAATTGTGTAATTTATTTCTTATTAGGATGCACTTTCCGAATAAATCGCATCAACATGATATAGACTTCTATATGAAAGGTGAATGATCTTAAGCATCATAATTTTATGAAGTGCAATATTTCACACTGTGCAACATAATGATAAGGCCTCTAATGAGGTTGAAAATTGATACACGATAGAAAAAGCATGATATAATCGAACTTTTTAAATTATTATTTTTCATGACAAATACCGCATTGCGCAACACTGCTGACGTAGTTATGAGTATTAAACAGGATGGAAAACGTCCTTATTTTTCAGAACGTTCCGATTTAAAGGACTGTTCCTTTTTACCTGGACGGTCTTTTGTGTTTAAATATGGGCGGTTCTTGTGCCTTTGTACAGTAATATGTTATTCACATATTAAGAAGTTGAATTCAACAATAACGTATATATGCTTCAATATTCGTTTATTTCATTACATAATTAATCGCGCGACAAAAATATAAATTTAAGATGATAGATTTATCTCTCTTCTGCAAAATTTCCAACCGTTCCATGGTACGGTAGAAATCACAGAACAAAATGGAACAAAATATAGTCAAATAAATATAGCTGGCGATAAATAAATTGCTATGTTATATTTTAGTTTTAGCATCGAATTCTAAATATTTCGCTTGCCGAAAGTTGTACCAAAATATCATCTTTTTCGGCATGTAGGTGAGTGTATATAGCCTTGTATTGTTGCTGCTTTTAACAAAAACATATCGGTGGAATCATCAAACCAATAATTTGAGTATAAATAACCAATAATAAAGAGTATAAATGGTTAGAGTATCATGTAACAATAGATAAAAATATAAAAAGAAATAAAGGTTCGGTCGCGCAGCTACGAAATTTTCTGAAACCGCACAGAAAATATATAGTAAACCCAGCGATACAGGTTTTACTATATTTTCTTTGAATTTCGCTGCGATTTCATAAAATGTCGCAACTGCGCGACCGCCACTTAACGGAATTTCAGTTCGCATAATTATTTCCATATGATTATTTTTCTGATTCTTTATCTTTTTGTCAATGATGCTATAACAATCATTATGATTTATTATTTTGAAGAAAAACAATGATTAAATGGTAGTAATTCAAGATTGTTTTTAGTAGACTGGTGTTAATTAATTTGATTATCAATCAACAAATATCGAAAGATCACTGTTCAATATCTCGCTGGCCGCTGGCCATACCCTTCGACTTCTATATCCCTTATTTTTCTGCATATATGTTTTTATGCATATGAGATTGTACTGTATGGCTTTTAGCACAAAGCATCCAACCCATAATTAAAAAAGAATAGAACTCTTTAAACTGTTTTTGTAAGAATGGATCAAAATATAAAAAGAAACAAACCAATCTTAGATCGAACTATAATTTTCCATTTGATTCTTTGATGCTTTATTGTTGTTGTAACTGCTGTTGCAACAATCATTATGAATTAAAAAATGAAATAAACAGGAGTTATTCAGCATATACGTGCCATTCACGATGATTTATACTAGACTTAAGGCCCGAACCCACTGAAGCGAATGCGAACGCGAATGCGAATGCGAACGCGAATGCGAACGCGAATGCGAATGAGAATGTGAATACGAATAATCATTCGTGCAAACCTACTGAAGCGAACTGCTGAGCGAATCGCTCAGCGAATCGCTTTAGCAAATGAATAAAATATGATAAAACAATGGAACTAAAGTAAAAATGTATGTTTCAAAATGTTACCTAAAAATGTTATATAAGTAACAAGATAAATATTTTCCTTCAATACCCGTCGTTGCTGCTATATTTTGCCAAATATTATCTGCTACGTGTTTATCTTTAGAGTATAATCCGAATGAGCTTTGTCAAACAATTCGGGATATTTCCGAACCTCCTCAATAATCTTCTTTTCTTTGCTATTTTGTCGACATTTTTTTAACAGGGAAGAGCACATATATGAGTGTGTATGCATAAGCTGCTACAATTTTATGTCAGTTATGTGTACTAACTAGCAGGATGCTAGGCGAATCGCTCAGCGAATGGATAAAAGAATGGACATGTTCATTCCGGATATTTCGCTAAGCGATTCGCTAAGCGATTCGCTCAGCAGTTCGCTTCAGTGGGTTTGCTCCAAAAGAAAATATAGTGTTAATTTAAAAAATCCTATTCGTATTCGTATTCGCATTCGCGTTCGCATTCGCATTCGCTTCAGTGGGTTCGGCCCCTTAGTTTGTAATTTTAATGCTTTCAGTACTGAGTGACAAAGGTGAACTGAGTGTAACATATCAATATGTCCGAGAAATATTGCCCAAGAAAGTTGATACAACATGAAAATAGTAAGTTTATTAATATTCAAAGAACATAAAGCTCTGTACAGAATGAAATTTTCGCCGTTAAATTTTCGCGCTAAAATAGAAATATATTAAAAACCTGAAAATATTATATGTAAATGATTGCTTTATATTGTTTGTTTATTTTTATATGCACCAATGTTATGTTGTTAATTATGTGTGAAAGTTTGGTTGCATTACAAGTAATTGTTGCATAGATATTGCATAATTTGTAAAAATCGCCGCGATTTTTACTTAAAGTTCAATATCAAAGCAACCACTACAATTAATGCAACCAAACTTTTACACATAATAAACAACACATTAATGTTTCATATAGTAATACACGAACAGTACAAAACAATCGTTCACATATGGTATTTTGAAATTGTTAATATTTAGGCGCGAAAATTTAACGGCGAAAAGTTCATTCTGTACAGAGCTTAAGGCGCTCTCACGCAAAAATAAAAGCACGAAAATGATGAAAAAGGCGATTTTTGCGTGAACCGAAGAAAACAAAAGGTGTATTTTTAATACAAGAATTGCTTTCGAGCTTTTGTTTTTCGAGCTTTTATTTCGAGCTTTTTTGTTTGCGTGCACACGGCTTAACTATAATTTGTGTTTTGATGAAAAAAGATAAGATCCCACATTCAACCATAGAATTCTACTCTTTTATACGAATAAAATGAACTAAAAATTAAGATTATCATTTCTGGAAGTTTCATGAACGAGGAGAAACAGTAAAAATATATAACCCTGGCGATAGGAATGGCTAAAGCTAAAGCACTTTTACTAAATGAAATATCCAGTCATTCAAGTTAACATGTAAAAGCGCGTTTACACAAACAAAAATGAGCCCGAAAATAAAAGCTTGAAAACCGAAAGCTCGAAAGCCAATTTTTTTTTAATACAAAAACATTTATCTCTTCTGTTCACGCAAAATACGTTTTTTTTTGCATTATTTTTTAGCTTTTGTTTTGCGTGAACGCGGCCATAGAAACAAACATATTTCAGGATATACATGTACATATTGATTTATTGTGTGTCCTATTTAGACAATGGTTTTAATGAACCATATTTAAAGTAGGTCTATATGCATATACGTATTTTCAATACCAAGACAAGTATAGCTATTTCATGCAAAATGTCTTGAAACGCGACACATGTCTCCTAAATGTCAATGTGATAACAGTCACAGCTCTTATCATAAACTTAGAAGTTCTAGAAAAAAAACGCATCGATAGCACTTATCTATATATGATCGAAAGTCCACCGATTTCGAAATAAAAAAGTCCTTGTGGCAAAAACCTATATTTGATCGAAGTAATCTTTCCTCTCTTGCGCCAATTCGTCCTCTTTGAGACTACCCAATGTAATCCCTGCGTACCGCTTGATCTCATGTTGTTTCATTGCAACCCACCATTCAACAAACTCCTTCCCAAGCGCAGCAACCAAAACCTTATCATCTTCTAACGCCTTAACACAATCTTCATAGAGCGGTATAGCGGGGCTAGAGTCTTGAAGGCCCATTTCCGGTGGTTCGATCTTGTTTTCAATCCCGTCCAGCCCGGCTGCAATAGTTGCCGCTGCTACGATATATGGATTACAGGCTGAGCTGGGTAAGCGGTTTTCGATGTAGCTTCCATTAGGGCTGGCCGTTTTAACGCGTAGTGCGGTCAGGCGATTATCGATTCCCCAGTCGGCCTTTCCTGGTGCCCATGGTTGGCCTAATCGACGATAGCAGTTAGGTGTTGGGCTACATAGCACTGCGAGTGGATTCATGTGTTTGATTAGGCCACCGATCCAGTAACGATACGTATCGGACATGTTGAGGGGTTTCGTAGGATCATAGAACGCGCTTTCTCCGGTTTTATTCCACAGGCTATGGTTGAAATGGAAACCGGAAGAACATCCCTCGCTCGCAAAGGGACGTGTCATGAACGTTGGTTTGACGCCATGTTCAAGTAGGATTTCTTTCATTGCATCTTTCATGAGAAATATATCATCGAATACATCAAGGCCATATTTCGGGATCATACTGAATTCAAATTGACCGGGCCCGTATTCGGCGTGTATCGCTTCGATATTGATATTGAGACTCGCTAGCTGTTTCTCTAAATCAAAGAACCATTTGGATTGTTCACTGAGTTTCAAATCAATGCCGAAATGCAAGCCGTCGAATACCGGTTTCAACGAGTAGGCATCAACAACGTAAAATTCAACTTCAAAGGCCGAATACAGCTTTAATCCCAGATCATCCAATCTTTCTATTTGGCGTTTTGCCGCCGTTCTTGGATGAGCGATAATCGGTGTTCCATCTTCCCAGAATGCCTCACAGATTATTTTGCCGATTTTGTACTCGTTTTTACCAGCCCACGCTAGGTCATAGATTTTGGTAGCAGGCACATAATTGCAATTGCCGTAGCCACTGTCGCGAAATACCGGTAGGTCCGTTAGGTCGCAGCGAGGACTGAATGTCAGGATTCCTGATGAAAATACAAATAGATTTTAATATATTGAAAGTATTTATCCATGCATAGTCATTACACTACACACATAAGCCGGCATTGTGTGTTACAAATAGTTAACATACATTTTGACACTTTAAGTTACACGAGTACGTCATGAACAATGTTAAGAATATAATCACAAGCACATATTGATGCCTAAACGAAAGCAAATATAAGATTCACAGAATCAGACTATATGACTGTACATGTCTTAAACTATTGTTTTATTTTCAAAGAATAAACCCCTGCATTGTCATTTCAAGATGAGTAGACGTAATTTTTCAACTTTCGGAATACATTAGCCTGTTTATCTTTGTGACTCATTGTGACTGCGATTCTGAATATGAAGTTTGTTTACATATTGTAAAAGGTTATCTTTCCAGAATGTATCGATTTGTTTGAATATAACAGCACATTATGTTTCAATACGAAGTTATAACTTAGTACTTACCTGGAAATGCTGATATTCCATTTCTTATTGCATTCGCAGCGTATCGCCCAATCACAGTTTTCCCTCGAGTTATTCCGTTGAGGTCCGGCCAACTAAAGCGAATATAATCATAATCCTTAGCTTTTTGTATCAATTCTAATTTTTCTTCCTCGCTTAATATAGACATTATATTTTCTTAAAAAAAAACTTGTACTTAATGCAAAGTATTTGCACTTAGGATCCTAATATTTTGACTATTTCACTTGTTGTACTTTCAAGAGTGTATGGATATTGCCTTTGTTCACATATAGCCTCAAATTCGAGGTAGAATCTAGTATATCATTTACGGCTTATGATAATCTTGAGTGGTTAAGTGGATAAATGAAAGTTTATCGCATATTTGAATCCATGTGAGTTTGTGTGTTGAAAAGTGTCGGCTTGTTACGTTAACATTCTTTAAAACAAGGACATGTAATGACAGCAGTGTTGCCAACTCTGGCGATGAAAAAAGCGAACAATTCGCTGAAAACAAGCGAAAACTGCGAAAAACAAGCGACAAATTTTAATCTTTAAAAATATCACTTTTTCATCGTCAAAATCACAATTAAGTACAAAAATTTATTAAGAAAATATAGCAAAAAAAAAAAAAAAAAACAATTAAGTTCCGAAAACAAGCGAAAAACAAGCAACCCGCGAAAGCCAAAAAATACATTGGCAACAATGAACGACAGTGTGATTTAGTACCTTAAAGATTGCACCTCACGAGCTGTTTCTCACAAAAGGTGTTCAAAGCAAATACGAGCTGCTTTGAAAATTTGAGAAAATACTTTCATGTTTGGGGACTTGAGAGACATCTTTTTGATGGAATCTTTATTTACGTAATAAGTAATGATGAAAACAATTTGAATTTGATTTGAATAAGCTGAGATTATTCAATCAACTGTTATTATATAACAAATAATTTGGAATCAAGTTAAATTTAACTATTCATAATTTCGAAAGAAAATGTGTGTTTTTTTTGTTACAAGCTGGCTAGAAAACACATATTTGAAAAATGTTAATGCTCGAAAAAAATGATTGTTGTTGCTCGCATTTAATTGATTGCTTAAAGTTAATAGAATTATTTTGGAAAACGGATCGTGATGTGCCCTTCACTTAAAGACACTAAAACGAACATTGAATCTATCGTATAATTAAACAGCATTGGCAAAATTCAGAGTGTTGAAATAAAATTGGTGTATTTGGGTTAGAATGCCAATTTCAAGTGCTAAATAAAATCATTTCCAAATACTTGTAGTATATTTATCTTGTGCTGATAAATTGAGAAGCAAAGTTAAAATACATATAAAAAAATTCAAATATAAATAAAACACACGACCAGCCTTGTGACACAATGAGGTCAGGAGATATTCCACCTTTAGGCCGAGGTTACACAGAGCTTTTTAAAAAGCTAGCGGTTATTCAAGCGAGCTTTTTTAGTGGTTACACTAGAGCAAAAAGAAGCGAAAAGGCTTAAAAATCGAGGTTTCTCATGTTTCTCTCAGGTATTTCAAAAGGAGTTTGGTGACATGCATGGTGTCAAACAAACTGAAATGAAGCTCATTATTGTAAAATTCGCGTTCAAAAAGCCGTTTTTTACCCGGCTAGCATTTTTCCCGTTAGCTTTTTCCTCTGTGTTATAGCAAGATTGTCGTGAAAACAACAACGCAATGTAACCACTTTTGACTGACAAAAGCTCGCGGGAAAAAACAGCTGCTGCTTTGTTTGACACGAGTTTTTATAAAGAACAAAGAGGACTAATTGAGGACTAAATAGAAGACTAATCCCCGACGTGAAAACAGCTAGCTCTGTGTAACCGCAGCCTTTCTTTGTCACACAAAAATAAAACAATGAAAATTGCAACTTGGAATTTAGAATCGCCAGTCTTAGGTAATCGAGGCCTTATATTCAATATCTATAATGACTGAAACGAAATTGGGGAAAAACATCAATTTTGATAACTTACGTTTACTGCAGCAAATTGATAAATATTGCAAAACCATTGACCGAAATAATTATGTTCGAATTCAGTTGACTATGTCATATTTTGCAACTGATAATTGTTTTAATACTTTTTTGGGCACATCACCTGTTTATTGTACAACCAATATAACATATTTTGTCAATAATTCATCGGTAATTTATCGGTATTCAATTAATAAAAAAACGTTATAAACACATGTCTATTTCACAATTAGTACAAGAATACTACAAGAAATCTGCCAATCAGGACCCGTCTGCATGGGAAGTTAATTTAAGTTTGTGTTTCCAAATGTACCTTTTAAGTGAAATACGTAAACACACCTGTTTGTTCTTCAAATTGAAAAAAAAAGAAGAAATTTGTTTATTGAAACACACGGGATGTCGGAGAAGAAAGCTTTCTGTATGGCCAGGCCCTATCTGATCATAACGGTTTCGTAAGTGACATTGTGTTATATTAAGGCCGCGGTTACACAGAGCTAACAGTTTTTCACGTCGGGGATCAGTCCTCTATTTTGTCCTCTATTAGTCCTCTATTTTCTTTATAAAAACTCGTGTCAAACAAAGCAGCAACTTTTTTTCACGAAAGCTTTTTTTAGTCAAAAGTGGTTACACTGCGTTTTTGTCAAGACAATCTTGCTATAACACAGAGGAAAAAGCTAGCGGGAAAAACTGCTAGCGGGGAAAAAAGTGACTTTTTTAAACGCCAATAATACAATAATGAACATCATTTGAGTTTGTTTGACACCATGTATTTCACTAAACTCCTTTTGAAATACTGGAGGGAAACGGCAGAAAACCTCGATTTTTAAGCCTTTTTGCTTCTTTTTGCGCTAGTGTAACCACTAAAAAAGCTCACTTTTATATCTGCTAGCTTATTAAAAAGTTCTGTGTAACCTCGGCCTTAGAATAGTTCCTCGTCGTTTTACGAGGTTTCGTCGTTTTACGAACACTATAAAATAGTTCTAAAATAGGCTTTTAAGCCAGAATAAAGTATTTAATGCAAACAGCCTATTTCATCTATGTATTTTATATATTACATTGTTATATCTTCTCCGTTTTTCCACATGTAATACCTTTAACCCCACGTTCGTAATCCGACGAAACCTCGTTAAACGACTAGGAACTATTCTATAGATTGTAAGGTTCAACATACTATACTATCATTACTCTGTGTTAAGGCTGCAAATCTGTCTATTTGTTTGGGTCAAGGATAATGTGACATTGCAACGTTAGTCACAAAGTCTAATTTATCAAATGATCATCCTTAAATTTACAATTGAACTTCTTTATATCATGAATAAACATGAATGAAACCGATACCGATTAAAAAATATTCTCCGTGGATAGGTAACATAGGATACAATCAATATTATCCATAAAACATAAACAAAACTGCCATGAAATACATTAATGATAATGATAATGATAAGTGAGTTACCGTGCCTATATCTAAACATATTCATAGACACTGACAATGCATAACATATTAAAAGCTAGATAATGCACAATAATAGTAAGTTCATTTAAGCCTATACGAGTATATTTTGTGATTAAAACTTATTAATATAATAATGACAATATTAAATGACTAAAACGTTGATTGAGTAAGACATACATTTAATTATTTATCGTATACATGGTAAACCTTTCGAAACAGATAAGTCTTTAGCTTCTTCTTGAAAGCATCATAGTTTTTTTCTAATCTCAATGGCACCGGTAGGGCATTCCACAGACGTGGGGCGGCAACCGAAAACGCCCTATCCCGGTACATTTTTATCCTAGATTTCGGCAACTGTAGGGCAAGATGGGTATTCGATCTTAGGTTTCTGCTCGAGCGCTGGAGGGTCACTAGGTCACACATATATTCAGGAGCCAAACCATGTAGAATTCGATAGGTAACACATATTATCTTGAATTCTATTCGCGATTTCACAGGTAGCCAGTGCAGGGTGCGCAGTACGGGTGTTATATGGTCAAATTTGCGCGTTTTGGTGATAATTCGCGCTGCGATGTTTTGCATAGATTGTAGGGGTTTGAGCGTCTTATTAGGTAGTCCGACAATAAGGGAATTCGCGTAATCCAATCGTGATGAAACAACAGCGTGAATAAGTTTTTCGCATGCACTTTGCGATAGGAAACGGCGAATAAGTCGAATGTTACGGAGATGAAATAACAGGGATTTACACCTGTTTTGAATCTCGGGCACCAGTGTCATGCTGGAATCAAACGTGGTGCCGAGACTTTTCGCGGTTTTACTGGTTTTGACTGTTGCATCTGCTATCTTGATATCCATTTCAGGGTAGTATCCGGAGATTACAAAAATCGCGTTTGGGACATTTAAAAAGGGCCCTTGTAGTAATAAAATATATTTTATTTTGTGTAGCAACGCGACCCTTTACGGTTCTGTACCTTGCGATTTAATTGCAAAATCGAATATAATCGTAAAAAGATGTCGCCTAGATAGTCAATCTTTGCCATTTTATTTATGGTACAACTGAAGCTGTAATATAATTTGTTTCAAAATGTAATATCATTTATTTAAAAATAACACATTTTCCCACAAAAAAAGCAAAGAGATATTGGTAAATCATTTTTGATTGAAATTTCTGAAATTCAATAGTCAAATAAGTAAAACATGAAACAGTGATAACCAAAAATACAAATATGTTTTTGAATGTTTCTGCCAAAAATAAAACAATAGAATGATAGTTTTTGTTAGCATAACAGTATACATAAATTGAATGATGAAATATGTAATCCAAATTAAATGATTACATGATTACATTATCATATTGAACAACTGAATATCGCCCGACTATTTACATCTGATTCTTATATCAGATCAAAATACTCGTTTCTTTCAATCTCCAACTCTTCCTCTAACTGACCTTCACCTGTTATTGATCTGAATTTAACGATTTCATGCTGCTTCATGGCAATAAACCATTCAACGAATTCTTCTCCCAGAGCCTTTACTAGGGCCTCATCATTTTTCAGTGCGTCTATGCTCCCTTCAAATGAAGGTAAGGTAGGACCTTCCTTTCGTCTTCCCATTTCTGGTGGTTCGATCTTGTTCTCAATTCCGTCAAGACCAGCTTTTGTAGCTGCGGCAACGATGTAGGGATTGCATGCTGAGCTGGGTAGACGGTTTTCAACATAGGTGTTACTTGGGTTATCATTTTTCAATCGCAATGTCGTCAATCGGTTATCAATGCCCCAGTTAGCCGCAGACGGTGTTCTCTCCTTGTTCAAGCGACGAAAACAATTAGGAGTTGGGTTACACAGGACTGTAAGTGCATTGATGTGTTTCAGAATGCCGCCAACCCAATATCGAAGCGTGTCTGATATATTGGACGGGTTTGATGCATCAAAGAAGACATTTTTGCCATCGATATCCCAAAGGCTGTGATTGAAATGGAATCCATTGCCTGCATTACTTGGAAACGGCTTTGTCATGAAAGTTGGTTTGACTTCATATTTAGACATTATCAATTTCATGGCTTCTTTCATGACAAACAAGTCATCAAACACATCTATACCATACTTTGGCGACATATTAAACTCAAATTGACCGGGTCCGTATTCAACATGCATTGCCTCCACATTTATGTTCAATTTACTCAATGCTTGCTCTACGTCAAATATCCAATCCGATTGCCTATGTAGCATGAGTTCACCCGCATAATTCTTTCCTCCGTGAACCGGCCTCAGACCCTGGGCATCAACAACGCAAAATTCCACTTCAAAAGCAGAGTATAGCTTATAGCCGAGTGCATCAAGCCTCGCTAGCTGTCGCTTAGCCGCCGTTCTTGGATGAGCGATAATGGGAGAATCATCCGACCAGAATGCCTCACAGATGATTTTACCAACCTTGTACTTGCTTTGACCTTGCCAAGCTAGGTCATAGATTTTACTCGCTGGAACCAGTCTGCAGTTTCCATAGTTTTCTTGATAACAAGGTAGATGTGTCATTTGTGAACTGTTACCCATGCATATAACTCCTGAAGATAAAAACATATTCAAATTTAGTGTCTTTGTTGATGTATATGACTCTTATCTAAAATAGTATATTTCAAATGCATTTTAATGATATTTTACAAATCTTAAATGTTGTATTATTTATATCATGCTGAAAATATTTTGAATTCGATTTAAAATAAGGAAGGGCACCCCACGACATATTTTCAAAAGTTGTAAAATTAACTTTATACAACATTACAATTACAAAGAACAACAAAATAATGGTTTTTGAAAATTGAAATTTTGCAAAAAGGTGTTCCTTTCTTTCAAGACAGCTGGGCTGTTTCTCCTTTTCTAGCAAGCTTGAAGCAGAAAAGGAACACCTTTTGAGAAAATTGAAATGCTGAATATAACCAAATTACATATCATATCTTGCAATTTACAATTTATTAGACAATTGCAAGCAAGTTTAATCGATTTCGCATTATTTGTTCTGACCAATTATTGTAAAAATTAAGATATTATAAAAAAGTGTTCCTTAAAATGCTCGAATCATTAAGCTAGAAAGAATGTTGAATTCAATGTTCTCAAAATTTTCAAGTCAGCTGGAAATTGCTGGGGAGCACCTTTTTTGAGGAACAGCTCGTGAGGTGCTCTTCAATAAGGGTAATGCGTAAGTATATGCCTGATTATTTTGATCTACTTTTTTTTGTTATTGGTTGTTTTTTAAAAAAAAAAACAAATATATATCAATAAGTTCACAAGCATAAACGCCATTTTTTTTTAATTTGTCATGATATTTCTTCCAATAAGAGCTATTTTCCCATAGCTTGGTTCAATGCCATTAATATATAATAGAGGCGCAATTTCAAGGTATAGTTAATGCAATATATAAATATTAGATATGATAAAATATGTAGAATACATATAGAAGCGTGTGAATTAAAGTGAGAATATGGTTGAAGTTACATTGACATTTTGAAAAATAATGTTTATCTAAATAAATAAACATGGAAACAGTATAAACCACACTTTATTACGACTAAGAATTTACCAAATAATCTTAGTATACCAATTTGAAACAGCTTAATTTGATCGAAATGTTGGGAATCATGACGTCAGAATGACCACATCAAATCCAAAATCACCTCATGATGACTTGATAATGATTTAAACAAAAACACTAGAACGAGGTAATATTGGTAAAGGAGTTGTAGGGTACCGACAATGGTGTGGTTATGATAATTTCAAAAAGACGTCAGTCAAATGACGTCACCCTAAGCGCATAACGAGGTAAAACATAGCTCATATAAAGTCAAAATTTTCACTTATCGTGACTTTCAAATGGGGTTTGATGACCTTAGAATGACTTTGTTGTGACTCTGCTGTTTCAAAGGGGCACTTACCTGGAAAAACGCCTAATCCATTCCTTATTGCAGTTTCGGCATGTCGTCCTACAACAGTCTTTCCTCTCGATATGCCATTTAGGTCAGGAACGCAGAAATGAATATAATCAAATTCTTTTGCCCTTTTAACCAAATCCAATATTTCAACTTCGCTCAAAACGGACATGATGTTCATCTATGACAGGGCAGATGCATCTAGTGTGTAGGGTATTGTTTGTATGTTATATAACTTATCGGTATGACAAAAAACTTATCAAAGACATATGATTAAAAGACATCGATTATGCAATCAAAGAAAGTTAAGTGCATCCAAAGTGCTATTCAGCACAAAACGTGTATGTCAGTGAATTCTCGGAAATTCAATCGTAATGAAATATCAGAAAGGTTAAGTGTAAAAGACAAAGTAATATTAGGTAATGCACCAAACAAATCATTCTGAATCGAGTCAAAAAGTGTATGGAAAATGCGGTTGTTGCAAAGAACGAGTCTATGCATGCCAAATCGTATTTAAAATCTTGATTCGAACCAAGCTTAGTGCAATGCGAACTCTAAAATATGTTTAAAACATCAAACATGCACATATCATATATGTAAACGTATTCGTTCGATTACATTTCAACTTGCTATATATATAAGGAATATAATTTATTACGACCTAGTAAACGACTTCGAAGTGAAGCTAGGGGGAGCGTTCGCTCCGCTGCTCGACCTGGACCCCGAAGATGTAGAAACCATGTATGACGGCTTCAA
>LQRL01120861.1:739-25801 GCA_001703475.1 Hydroides elegans
CCTCACACTAATCAAGCGAAACCTTTAACTCACCCACTCAAATGAATAACTCGTATGTTTATATCAAATCAGGGTATCTTTCATTTTTTGAAGGCAAAAAACCAGGGTAAGTATACTTGCCCTGAAAAATATTAGGGCAAGTATACTTACCCTAACACAGTTAGGGTAAGTATACTTACCCTAGGGCAAGTATACTTACCCTAGGGCAAGTATACTTGCCCTAAAACGAATAGATACCCTGTGACATATATATGTCAAAGTATATACAGATGTATCATTTGAATTCATAAAATATCTTATAAAAAGCAAATAACTAACTACCTTATATTTTGCCTGTGTTTTATTCCAATATGTTCTTGTTTTACTCAATGTGCTTTATAATCATACACATAGTGCTATTATGATTTGTTAGGATAATAATATATGTTTGGATATACCCGGTTTCAGATGTGCAATAAAAATGAAAGCCTTTCTTCTCTACTCATTGACTATGAAATATATCTGCCATGAAATCTATAAAAGTCATAATCATGTATTTATCTTTATTCTATAACTACAAACTCTCCACAATTTCATGGATATAGTGGTGTGGAGTTTCTATGGAGTTGGTCTATAGATATCAGATGCATAAAAATATCAGGGTTGTTTTGCCATGTTCGTTACAATAAATGTAGCAAAGTTCAAATAATAATAAAGAAGGAAACGATATCAAACTTGAATAGATTATTGATATGAAAGAATTATAACATAGAAACGCGTTAAATGGCCATCTTTAACGGAGAAAGTAATTAATTCACAGTTAATCAATATAAAAGTAAGTATTTGGTACAAAAATGCTACTGAAGTAACAAAGCTATACAATGTGCTATAAATAAATATATTTTGATTTAAGGTGAGCATTGTATACTACACATTGCATGAACAAATTTAATTTGAAGCGCTCTGATTTATTTGTTTAACGATTTGTTCCTTAATATGACTAGGGCATATATCTCCGAGTTTACAGCATTGCAATATAACTTTATATAAATCAATACAATTAACGTCTTGATAATGCAACATAAATACAGTCTACTTCCTTTTCCGAACGATTTTCCAAAAGGCTTCTATATGAATAAGTTTTAACAATGCATGCTTTTAGATAAACTAAGTTTCATAGCAAAGGTATCTAATAGTATTACTAAGTTTGTCCAAGGCCCCTAATATAAATGTGTAAATGATTTTTTTCTTATATTAACTTAAAATTACATGCAAAATTCAAAATATATAATATGAATAATAATCATTCACATGTTCATTTAACACTTCTATGTCTAAAGCAGCAAGATCATAGTGAACATTTGAGAAGTTCTATTTTGTGTGTTTATAATTATTACAATTGCCATTTAAATGATCAATTACAATATCCATCATTACTGTGTAAGCGCCCGCTAATGCGACCGACTAAATTCTCCAATAAGTAGAAGTCGATTGTTGATCGCTAGACCTTTGTCGCCGAGAGTGATCTGATCGTTCGAAGTGTGAACTGGACCTTAATTAAAAATTAATCAGTTTTGGTACAAACAGGTATTTTGAGCAAATAAACATGTATCTATAATCATATTTTAGACACAGTTTTGATAATCGCATATTTATAATATGATAAATGCACTCGTGACTTGTTTTTATATCTCTAGTTAATTTCAAAACTTCCTTTTAACAACACTTTTTATTGGATTCAATATTTTTACCTGTTTGTCTGCGATGGATTTCCATAATTACTTGTAGGCCATGGTGAACCCAGCCTTCCTTGCCACAATGACCTTTGATCCATATACATAGGATTGGTATACCTTGGGTACATCAATTTGTGCCAATAGTGCGACATTGCACTACCATTAGACTTTGGATAATGATCGGCATAATCTGATCGCCTGTAGGAGTCACCACTTGATGTGCTGCTTGGGTACTTCAGTTTTGCGTTTGAACTAAAAATAATAAGATACAATATGTCTATATAATTATTCAATTTAATTTATTTATGATTAACATGAACTAGTGACAAATAGAAGAGACTAAAAATGGGCCGAAATGGAAATGTTCCAACACGCTCTGACACAGTCTTCATCTACTGATTAACATGAACTAGTGACAAATAGAAGAGACTAAAAATGGGCCGAAATGGAAATGTTCCAACACGCTCTGACACAGTCTACATCTACTGTTTAAGTTACCTGGCATAAAATTGAACAATAATTTTACACCAAAAGATATAAGGACATACATTTGAAACGGCATGCATTCGCTTGTTTATTTCACTGAATTCAATATTATAGTCTGTGAAATATCTAGCATCAGTTTAATTTGACACAAAAAGGCTGGCATTAATCTATGTGCGAAGGGTAATTATACTAAAATCATAAAATGAATTTAACCAGAATTATTATCGTTGTACGTACCGTTTCGAATAAGCAACCACGCAAGCAAACGCAACAGCTATACCAACTAGAACCAAAGCCGCAGGCAAGACTGTCACTAAAATCAATCCTTGATTATCGTTGCTTTCCGAACTTCTGGTATCATTCTTGCTCGACTTCCCTGTAATGGGTGTAGATGGTGTTTCAGTAGTACGTGTGGTCCCTTCATTAGCGGTCGCTTGTGGTAATGTAGATGGTAGACTCGTAGTGGTTTTCTCCGGTGTGTCTAACGTGGTTCGTTTTTCAGTTGGCGTGTCTGTAGTCATGATAGTTGAAGTTGCCATAGTGGTTAGTTCGTCAATTGTAGTTTTCTCATTAGTGGTCATAGGATGAGTTATTTTCGTTGTAGTATCGGATATTGTCGTCATTTTGATTGCAGTTTCTTTAGGTTGTGCCATGGTCGTGGATACTTTATCAGTTACAGATGATTTATGAGATATATAATACGTATTGCTTGTTGTCGATTGGGCATCAAATGGCATATGCGTTGTTTTGATAGTTGATTCTTCTTCATTTGTAGTTATATCTTGACCTTCAAAAATGGTCTTGGTTGATACTTCTGGAGTTTTTCCGATGGTAGTTTGGGCAGTTGATGTAGGCATTGCAGCAGGTTCGGTTGTTACCGTATCAGTTGTGTGCTCATCCGCTGTATTAAATGAAGTTGATATCATTTCAGTATACGCGTCAATAGCGTCTGTACTTAATGTTCGATCAGTTATTGTTATACATTGTTACAAGCCATACATTGAGCAATGCATATATTTTCAATCTTTAGGTGCTCTTTATCTAACCTGTTGTCCATTTCCCAACGTCAGTATCTGTGTCACAAAACTCGTCAATGTTAAGAGGATTGTGGGCCATGTGCATATGGCATTGATTGTCGATGAGGCAATAACCATCCTAATAAAAAAATGGTGCATAGTATTTTCATGTTGTCAATAGACTTATATTGCTCTGTTGATTATTTAATTGTATACATGGCAGGATGTTCTAGTAAATTATTTTGAATCTATATACAAATCATTAAAGTCATAAAGATTTGCATTGTTTTAACAATATCCTTAGATGGGCCAATGTCATCTGATAAACGAATTTTTATAGGTTATACCTCAGATGAAGAAAGCGCTGTAACATATCTACCTGTATCATAAATTCTCCAGAACTACCATTGCAATAATAGCAAGGTGTATCCGCTGTGGCGTCACCGTCAGGATAGCAGGTATCATTCACAAAACACATATATTCCTGAAAATAAATAGCTATTATACTTAATCTATACTCATATATTGAAATCCATGACGTTTATATATAGGCAATACTCTTATTTTACCGTTTGATTAAAGATAAGTGAATCTATAAAATATGATGAAAATATGATATAAAATCAAAGTTAGCTCTAAAGTTATTGAATAAAAAATAGCTTAATATACCTTTTGATTACAAGTCATATTTTCACATTCCCAACAATCTCCTTCATAAACGGTCAATACTTTTGGCTCTGAGAAATCAACACCGTTGTTGCTAACTGATATGTTAAGGATGTAGTTAGTTTCAGTCAAAGTTGTATTGAATAGATCATCCGGGTCAATGAGACAAATAGATTTTTCTACGTGAATATATTCGGCTTCATTAATGGCTTCTTCAGATATTGGATTAAGTTTCATCTAAAAAAGGACCCATAAATAAAGATGCTAATCAAATATATTCATATAAAGAAAATAGGTAATTAAAATCGATTAATCGACTTAGCAAAGTATTGTATTTTAAACAAAGTATTTGGATACATTAAAATCGATTCTTTTTATAGATGTAAATATGCTCCAGTCAGGTAATAAATATGTTACAAATGCAATTATTACCAGTATTAATTAGTATTAATTCACCAAATAATATATAAAGCTATTTCAATATTGTAGCTCTGTCGAAAGTGTTAGGTTACCTTGAGTATGACACATACTTACGTCAAACGCTTGAACGCTGCAATAAACAGAATCTTCAATGAACATATCCGCATAAATGGCCACCAGCTCACACGGCTTCAATGTTCTATCACATGTGTTATTTCCGTGTTGAGCGTATAGCACAGGTATATGGTTTAAGTATAAGGAACAGTCTACACCAGTGTACTCCGCATCGCACAGACATTGTCCTAAAATCGGCAAAACGTATATATTTGCGTTTATTTATTGATGATGTTTTTATTTTATAATTCATTTTTAAATGAACCCTCAGTGGTTAACTATATCACGCAAACCGTCATCTGAAAAGGGTTGCTTTGGAAAAACGTATACATTTGCACATATTTGTTGATGATTGTTTTATTTTATAAATTCGTTTTAATATGAACTCTCAGTGGTTTACTATATCAAGCAAACCGTCATCTGAATGGGTTTGTTTGAAATGCTATCCATCACAATAAGTGTAATTAATTGTGTCTCAGCCATAAAACTGACAAATATATATTCATTTTAAGTGCTTCAAACATTTATAATAACAGTCTTAAAGTTGGTTTAATTTTACGACTATGTAAACGCATTTATGCAACGAGAAGAGAAACAGATGGTTACCGTCTATACATGACCCCTGATCGGAACAGTCTCCTACACATGTCTCCGCTATAACTAATTTTGCATCTTCAATAGACAGGGGTACTGCAGTTGTGTCTGTTTCGTCTGATGGTGTATATATGTATCGTGATGCCTGATCAATACATGTATCCAGCATAACATCTACTTGGTATCTTGCGAAGTTTGGAGTTCCGGTTATCTGAAAACGACATACGTAAACTAATGCATTATGTAAACAAATGATTAGATGCAACAGGAAACGTCGGTTCATTGCATGAATAACATTGATTACTTTTCTATTGAGGTATTAAAGTATAAGGTTATTTAAAGTAACAATAATAATATACTTTAATATCATGACGCAGGCGAGGATCCAGAAAGTATTGGACTAGGAGCCCAGCAGTCTTAAATATTAGAACTATGGGACGCCCATTTCTTTGGGTTTAACATAATTCCAAACACGCCTGATGCCCTTCTAAATGTGCCTGAGGTATATATTTCATGTTTCGTATTGGTCACGCATTTATTTGCGTTTTTCTCAATTAAAATGTTTCTATAGTAGTTAGCATAACAATCAAACCAAATCTTTCGTTTTTTATACGTTTAATTCATCATCCATGTGTCCTTAGGTTCAGTTACGACATATATTTAAGTTGTGCAATCTTATATATAATGCGAAGAATATTAGTAGAATTCATAGATCATAGGTGTATTAAATTGAATATTGTATATTTTGTCTTTGGTATCATAGTGACTTACGAATATATCTAAAATGCAGCTTTCTATAGCAGCGTCTACATCAACATTTGGTACGGCGCGGCATAAATTAGTTGCAGCACGTACGGCAAAGACGTTCTCGCATTCCTCTCGAGCTGATTCCTCTGTATAGCTTCCACCCCATCCTACTGGCTGTACAAAAATGCAAAATTATTAACCATTGACAGAATTGGCTTGTTAGATTAAAAGTGTTTATTGTTTTTAAAAGGATGTGTCATTTAAATTACAATCTAATCAGATCCATATCCTTTAATTGAATATGTTCATTAATTATATCAAAGGCTATACCAATTATAAACATCTAACATAATGCAAAACATGCAGTTAATTTCACTGTTATTGTCATAGTGGCTGACAAATATGACACGACACTCACGACAGGTTCAAAGGTAGGATCATAGTCAAACATTTCCACTAGCTCATCTTCAATATCATCATCTTCCGGTACATTTCTTTTTTTCCTCCGTTTTGAAAGTGAACATCTATGCTGAGCAGAGTTTTCCGGATGTCCAGCTCCTAAGCACTGGACATCAGCATTAGGCTGTTTTGAACATGTCGCACCTAATAATGTATAATTTGTGCATTGCAGTTACCTTGGATTTCATTGATGGCTAATTGAATATTCGAAATATAAATACCCCTTTATATTTTGCATGTCTTTATATTTTACCAAACATGCATTGTATGAATTCGATGAAGATGATAATCTACTGTATTTTCTTAAAAAGAAAACCATTGCCCATTATGTTCTTTGACCTTTCCATTTATGCTTTGGTTTCTGACGAGAAATTAAAGAATATGCTAAAAGGTTTGTAAAGCTGTCATTAATGCACCTATTTAATGTACAAACCCTCTGTGGAACATGTGCAGAATTCGACGTCAGGGTATTCAAAGTCATCTCGAATTATTCCATAATATAATGAATCTTCGTCCTGCACTCTACAGCAATGCAAAGTTTACGATAGAAATATAGAAAAGCAACAGTGACGTCAATTGGAGATCATTTCAATCAGTTCAATCAGTGTTTTTATCAAACATTTATGAACCATAACTAAAGGCCATGAATATACAAATAAACATATTTATATTAAAAAACGTACCTCCACGACTCCTGAAAATCATGATATTGTGTATAGCCTTCCCAATGTGAAGGTTCACCTTGATCTTGCTCATCACTATCTCTAATATATTTATCATCTGTATTGTCGCCGTTAAAATTTCCACAAAGGCCTTCTGTCATGCCATAGTCAAAACTTGATGGTTGAATCGTCAGACGATATTGACCAAAAATGACTTTGGTTCCTGTCGGTAGACTTACCTTAAGCATACATCATCAACAATGATTAATTGCACAAGCACTTCTCCATTTAAAAATGAGGTTGAAATAATCACAAGATTAAAACAATATACCATAATAAAACAATACACCATTTAAGTGAACGTTTCCAACTATCTAATACAGGTCATACATGCATCATACAATTTCATAACATAAAAACGTTTTTTTTTCTTATTTACCTCGTACAAATTCTCGCTTCGCTTATTAACTTTCATATTATTAAGTGCGTTATTGCATTCATATGCAGTGATACGACGAGGCTTTTGCTGTTTGCAATAATCATATACAAATACATTTCCACCGGATCGCACAGCTCCACCACAATTGGAACTATAATGGCTATCTTCATGTTGATACTTAAAAAATGCCTCCACCTGTAAAAAAGATTATGATACACTTCAACTAAAATTCACCACTGTTTGCTCATTTATCTGTATTAATTTGCAAACTTTGGATTAACGACTATAAAGAAAGATGACGGTCAACCTTTGATACATTATATTGTACATTGTTGCTCATAAGAAAATGTTGAAATTTGAAAGATGGTTCCAAATCACAGAAATTATCAATATGTCGAGACTTCGGACATAATTGCAAGTATTTCCCTAGGTTAATGACATTATTTGATGAAAAAAATGATCATTTCTTATCGAGATGTACGTCAAATAAGGTTCAAAAGAGTATTAAGTAGCTCATCAATAACAATATGCTATGGTAGAGGGTCATTTTCTAACACTATCATGCACTGTTTCCTTAGTTATTCTTTGAAGATCATATTGGATTTCAATCGCATTCGTAAATCGAATCGTTTTTTGGTACAAATGGAACCACAAGGCGGTTTTCGATTTGATAAACAGATTGTTTCTATTGATAATGTTCCTATTCATGAGAGTATATTGAAATCGTTATGTAATTTTTAATCAGCATATTACTTAATCATGCTCTTTTTAAACAGAGCTTTTCCACTTGAATTACCCGAATCGGCAGGCTTTTGTGCTGATATAGTATGAAATTGCCTTCTCTTTGGACTTCATCTCGTCTGTAAACATTATCACTAAATTGTTATAATGTAGAATATACATTGCAGAATACATATGCTAATATTTACTGTTTTTTAAACATTCCTGATTTAAAACGTCTTTGTGCTTTTCTTAAATCGTTTTTGAAAATATGAACTATGTAAATTTGTAACAAACGCTTCTATAAACAACATTTATAGCTATGCCTATTTAGGAAGTAAACCTATTATCCTACTTAAATTGTTGATGGCATATTATATCTATTCAGAAATATTAACTGGTTTAGATATTTAAAAAATGCCGCGATTGTATTCTAATATATGTCAGATGTTTTGAAATCAGTTGTGAACAGAAAAATAAAAGAACAATCACAAATAGTACAATTATGATTTCAAATGTAGGAGATGGTATTAATAACAGTAGAAAACATTTTTATGCTAAGGATACCATTTGAATTAATGTTTTCAAATGTATTTTGTCGATTGGCATTATGTATAGTATATTTATTATTAAAGCTATCTATCTTTTCAAATTAATATTTGGTTTTACACACAAAATTAATCATATAAAATTAATTCGTTTTCAACCTGATCTCGTCGTTTTCAATATGATACTTTGTTATTACCCCCAAACCTTCAATAACCATCCAAAAGGATGTAATTATGATTGCTGAATTACTAAATGGAATAAATTCGTTTTCGACCTGATATCATTGCTTTCAAAATTATCGTTTGAGTGCAATAATTTATCGCAAAAATATGTTATTAGAATTGTCAAATTACTCAAAGTTTACTTAGAGTGTGTATTTGAGAAACATATCAATTAGTTACATTGTCAATCAATTCTTCCAATAACTATTACAAATATTGACAATGATACAAATCGGGAACCTACGTTATGCTATCGAATGATTGTAGATGTGGATCATTATATACTCTGCAGTCATGAGTCGCAAAGTCAAGATCCCTGTCCAAAATGGTTACCTATAACAATATTGAAACAAATACTTTAAAGCAATAAGTCTTTACAAAAGACTTTACAATCCATAATAGTTTCCTGCCTTAATGATGAAAAGTGTTGAAATAATGGTAAACTATTTCCTGTACAATATAATCTATAAATAAATTCTCGATTAAACAGCTATGCACGATAAGTCAACATATGTAAATGCAATCAGTATTTATGTAATTGACAAAGAAATAATTGCAATAGTACCTCGACTCGTGGAAGTAACACATTGTTAAAAAGTTCATTAAGCGTATTTTCTCGGATCGCCAATTGCAACACTAAATGGCGTGACGGATTATAAAGCTGGTCCGAATTCGCATAAACAGGAACAGTTAAATCCCATGTGTTTGCAGAAACTTCACATTCTTCTTCGCGACTTATTTCAACAACAATATCAGGATTGCTAGTACATCCCTCAGTATTTTCGGAAAGGGTGGCAATATCTATGGGGAACCCACAAGGGGTGTCTCCGACCTCTTCACATGATCTTGAACACCTGAAATAGTACGACATTATATTTATTAACATTTCCATGAACAAATATTTTTAATATCATATATATCGTGCTGTCTCTCTCGCACTGACATTAAAATTCTTAAATGATAAGGTTTTGAAGCATGACGTTATTGTCTTTAATTTCATATTTTGTTTCGTAAAACTTAATTATATTATTATATTTGTCCTTCAATTGACAGTTAAACACCAAATCACAATCGTAAATCCTATGTATATACAGTATAAAAATTGCAAAAAAGGTCACGCTCCAGAAACCATAAAGGGTACATTGTGGAATATCAGGTTGGGAATCAGTGAAATCTGTGTGACTGTGTTCCTTCACGCGGTCGGACAGTGAATTCAGACGTATATAGCCCGTCGAGACTCAACAATCAAATCATTATCTCATTGTACTCTAAATTGATCTGAATGTTGAACACACACACGAGTCAAAATAGAGTATATTGGTTCAATTTAACTGCTCAGTTGATTCAAGCGACTCATTCGATTGTGCGACACTTTGGTCCGTCATGGTGTCTGAGCCTGTAGTGTCATCTTTTTGGGTCATCGAGATTCTCATCAAGCAAAACAAGCGTTGCCCTATACTCTACACCATATAAATACACAAATATACACTTTTAATCATGATGCTTACATTGTGAAATAATGTTTCCTCCAATTGCGATTCACAATGTCAAAAGTCAGTAGAGTCAAGTAACACTATAAAGTTCCACTGAACTTGAACTCTTATGCCTTTTTATATTGTTTAAGGTAATGTGTGAGGAATTGTGAAAAAAAACTTTTTATCAAGTGAAATAAAAAGGTTTAAATTTATCTTTTTGACAAAAACTCTCAAAATGTTGCCACTGCCAAGTGCCATAACCACAATTGATTTTACTTTTTGTTTCAAAGATAAAGGGTAAGCATTGACCAACTGGTGATGGTTACAAGAGCGCGACAATAATGTAAAACAATGCTCGCGCGGGAGAAAAAATGAGATTGAAGTGCGATATTGAAAATGAAAGATATCATGTGAAATGCAAATGACCAAGGCGAGAGAGCAAATTTTAAGGATAATTAATTTAGCCCATCCATATGACATTTGTACTAGTGCAAGGATAGTTTGAAACGGTCGTAAATGCGGAAGTGCGCCCGCTAAGATGCACCCTTTCAACATTACCATTCTACACGTCTTAATAGGCATTGCTTTTTTAGCGATCGGAATATCGAAATTACAGTCAGGTCCAAATATATATTTATCACTAAAGCGTTTTGTGGCAAAAAACCCTCCCACTGTTTTTTGCTCCTATTCGACAGGGGTCGCCCAAAGTACGTCACATTCGGACGTCACGCTAAGAAGTCTTCTTTAGGCCAAGTTCTTAGTTAAAAAAACTTCCCTATTGGTCTCGGTGTCAAATGAACTTAATTGGTACGTACTCATAATTGATTTGGTCCATTCATTTGACATTTACACTAGTGCTAGGAAAGTTTAAAACGGTCTCATATACGGAAGAGCGCCCGCTAAGGTGCACCCCTGCCATTTTACCAATTCCAAAGGTTTAATAAGCATTGAAATTTAGAAATTGGAATATTGAAATAACAGTCAGGTCTAACTATACTTTTATCACAAAAGCGTTTTGTGAGAAAAACCCTCTACCATTTTTTTCAGCTCCTCCTCGGCAGGGGTCGCCCAAAGTACGTCACATTCGGACATCACGTTGAGTGGACAGCCTACTTTAGGCCTTTTTTGAGGTTCTTCGAACGTCCATTTAGGTCCCGGCGATGAACGTTATTAGTATGTACTCGTACACGACGACAATGCAACTTCTCTTCTAGTTTGCGAAGAACATCTGGGGTTCGTTCTACGTCCGTGGACGTCTTGCCAAGTGGGGTGTTTTCCTCTTTTGGCATTTGCACTAGCGCAAGTGTCGTTTACAACGATCCCATATGCGGCCGCGCGGCCTCTAAAATGCATATCTACAAACCCAAACTATTTGATAGACATTGCTCTACTCTATTTGTAGTAGTGAGAAAAAGAAAAAATATAGACGTTTTGTGCTTTATAATTACCGAATGGGTATTGTGAACTTTGCATGATATTCTGAAGGAGTTCCATCCTCTTCCAGTGTAATAAATAGGCTCTCATCCGGTATAACAGCTCCGATAAAGAAACTTTGTCTCATGGTATTCCCACTTAATGCACCAACTGCATTCTCTGTTCTGGCTCTAATTGAACACGTAATCTGCACAAGATAAAACAATATTTAATGCAAATACAATGATTTTTTAAAGCAAAACATTATGGGTGGTTTAATAGAAATATTATTTCTCAATAAAAATATTAAGATGTGGAATTTGTTATTTGTTACATTTCAAAATTCATTCGAGACTAAAGCTGATGAAGTAAAAGATGTCATTATTATAATTCCAATACAGTCTTGTTCTCAGTATGCAATAAAAGTAAACATTATTCACATTTTTTATTTGCATATTCATTTAGCTTTTAAGTATAGGATATTCTATTGTAGGCGTACTCCCATATTTGTCGACATTCATATATATGTTTTCATTGGAATTCCCTTAACGACTTAAATACATTTATACTTTTATTAAATTTTTACATACCGTAGTGCCAAGTTTAAAATTATTTGCAACAAGCGTCGCAGATTCAAGTGTTGCTGGCATTTCGTCGAAACCGATCGCGTCTTCATCAATAAATTCTTTGATAAGTTGTCCCTCAGCATGCCATTTAACATCAAAGAATACTTGACTTTCGCCATGTTCAATATTACACTTAAACATGTAGTGCGGACGACATAACACTCCGGAATCGTCTTCTTCATAATAAACATCCACTGTTATAATTGGATCCTTCACAAGTTTGATATCAAAAGGTGAAACTGAAAAATAGTCCAAATACATAAAAATGTAGGTTGCAAAAAGAAGACGAACATTACAGAATGTAGCGTAACGGGTTGAAACCCTCGGTAATTTCGAGGGTAAATCAAGATTACCAAGGCAGAATCGAGGTACAGTCGAAAAATACCGAAGCAAAAACTCTGTCTTACGCTATGCCCTACATCTCTATTCAATTTATTCACAATTATGTGATTATATCATATTTTAGGCTATGAACATGTTTTTTTTCGAAATAATCAAAATATCAGATAACTTTAACTTGTGATATGAATATAATATCATTTTATTTTTAAATGAACTTTATCAAATGTGCTTAATTTAGTCTCTCAATTTAACTAGTTTGGCATCTTTTATATAATCAAATACCCTGGCTAAATTATGAAAGTGAGCTTAATCGAGAACTCTTCACTCAACATTTTTATTTCAAAAGTAGTTATCCCTGTATGATCGATTAAAATACTCTATTCTGTTATAAGATATGTTTGAGAAGGATTGTGTAGAAATAATGTCACATTAAGGTTAATCAAATTAATTAAACCTTGTTTACTTAAACAATAATTTCGCTTAGATAGATTATAAACATGGTTCTTCCGTTACGACTATCAAAACAAAAAAGTAAAAGTTCACCATAAAAATATATTGATTTCACCTCATCTGTATATCAATCTATCATTGTTTGGTTAATAATTTTTAGGATTTTCTTTTAAATTTTGTTTTCACTAAATATGCTTTCTTTATTTATATTATGATATATTTTTTAAATTTGTCTTTCATTTAGATGTGTTTGCATATGTATTGGCACCGAATTCATAAATAACAAATCTTGTTCACCTTAAGATAACAGTAAAAATTGTTTATTCCCTTATAATTTGAAATTTAAAATATTGGCAGATCATAAGCTTCAATTCGACCTTGAGTTATGGGACAGCTGATATTGATGCATGTATATGCACTTGAATTTGATATTTATAGCTTTAAACCATTAGAAAATGAAACAATAACATCATTTGATGGTATGTGTTCAAACTTATAGTTATTAAAACCGCTCATTAGCATAAAATTCCTATTTGAAAGCATTGGCTAAAACAGATTGGATAAGAACAATACACGTATATATCCCTGGATACGACAACATTCATTACAATAATGAATCTTCTTTTGCTTTTATATAAAAAAGATGTGTTATAGGGTTTTATTTTTTTAATAACGTTTCGAATCACCATCAAAAGACTAATATTGGAGGTTATACTTTGTTTACTTTGATAAGCCACACTATTGGTTGATAAGTTTTTCTAAACTCAAAATAGTGAAAACTAAAGTAGTAAGATATCTCTATATAACTGAAATCAATGATATTGGATTACATTAGGGGTTCATGTTTTTCGATAAAACATATCATGAATGCATATGCAAATGTATAAAGAGCACCCCACGGCATATTTTCAAAATGTGGTAAAACCATCTTAAAACAACATTACAATTATGAACGACCACAAAATAATGGTTTTTGAACATTAAAATAATGTAAATAAGGTGTTAACTTTTTTCAAGCAAGCTGGGATGTCTGTATTTTTCTAGCAAGATTGGAATTGAAAAGGAAAACCTTTTGCGGAAATTGAAAGTTTGAATATAACCAAACTATCTATAACATCATGCAGATAACAGTTAGTTAGACAATTGAAAGCATGTTCAATCATTTTTTAATAACTATTTTTAATATTTATTGCGAACATTGAGAATAAAAGTTTTCCTCAAATTGCATATCTTCAAGCCAGACAGTTTTTTTTCTAAAAATTTCCAAGCCAGCTGGAATTTGGTGGGGAACACCATTTTTGAGGAACAGCTCATGAGGTGCTCTTCATGCATATACATGCATGAGAATATAAGATGTCCAGTAATTCAAGGTATCGTGCTGAATACGACCAAACGTTTTTAGTTGATATATCGCAGAAAATAACCAAGGGAAAAGACTATGATTTGTACCATTATGCTTTACTAATAAATCATTTACATAGATGAATTTAATACTTCTTTTGTTTAAACAAGGACTCTCAGATCAGTCGGTTAATATGTGTTGAAAGTGTGCACTTATTCGACTGGCTATTCTATCTTATTTTGATATATATCCAGTATCACAATATTTTGGTGCTAATGAACTAATACCAATTTGTTGGTTTGTGGTAAAATATGAAATAAGAAATATTGAAGATAGTACCTTGGCAGTCTGGGCTAAATCCCGTGGAAGAAACAAAACCATCTTCACATTCAGTTTCGGTACCTTTGTTTATCAAATCATATCTCATAATCAAATTGCAATCTGAATAGCATACATGACTTTTAACTTAATCAAAAATTATTTATTAATAAGGAATAAATAACATTTAGGTCACGAAAGCTAGATTATAAAACCTTTCTCAGTATCAACGGCTAATCAATTATGCTTAATAATGATTATAAACATTTCTCGGTAAGCATTTAGAACACATTACCTACTACGATATATTTATATTTGCAAATAATATATGATATAGTTATTTATTATCAATATTCATTGATTAACCTACCCATGCAATAGCGATCATTCGCACTTTGAACGGGTTCTAGACAGTAAACATTGAAATCGCCACAGTGTTTTGCAGGAATAACATACGCCCGTTCACAAACTTCTTCCCAACCTCTGGCGCATGCATGTAGAAACATTATCTCATCACCAACGGGTAACGGATCTAAAACGTACATTGACAGTCAAAACATTTTATAGTCGCAAAGTCCTCAGTTTGTCCTCATTATATGTATTAATACACATTTTAGTAAGTGGGGAGGTCACAAATTCACCATAAGAAATAATCTATGAGAAATCAAATTGTATTTAAAATTCATGCCTGCGATATTTTTGTTGTATTTTTCAGCAAAGTTTGAATACCTATTGAATTTTAGTATATTAGTTACTGATATCGTTATGCTAATTTTAAATAATGATATTTAACAAAGCATAAATAATAGTCATTCAAATATAAGAAATATTTTTTTAGTAATAGGTTTATATCTAAATTCAACTTTAGTCTGATTTTAATGGGATATTTGATTAATGACAGAAAGTTATCATACTTTAATTATTAGTCTTGAAAATAGTACATTAGCTAAATTTTGTTCAAAATGTCCTCTAAAACTGGATATAGGTATCTAGTTCCAAACTAAATAGACTACCATAATCTGACTTAAAAGACGTAAAGCTCTCTAAACACGTCACCTTCAAATTGTTTTATTTTACAATATGACTGAAATATATGACTGAAATATATCATATTACTTTTTAATATAAAGTTCAATATGTGATTTTAATATTGTTCATTTAAATTAGATTATGAATTACAATTACATGATACAGAATATGCGTAAATTGTATTAATTTAACTACTGTATATTGTATTATATAACAGTAAAACTACGTGACTAAATCAATGTTTTAACAACAATAAACTGTAAGATAAAATAAAAATGGTATTCCCGTGGTATAATCTCAAATTGAAATTTCATAATAGCGAAAACACAAACCGACATACAGGGCTTATAAAAACGATTTTGAATTATTAAAATTATACTTTTAGAAACTCTATCGTAGTCATCACGTTCAATACTGTACGAAATCGTGATTTTTCATCCAGAAATAGTTACAATTCTCTAGTTTATTCTTAAATTCTGATATATTATTCATTATCGGGCGAAAGCATTCACCTCATCTACAATTGAAGACATTTTTAGATATTATATTAAGGTTCCTCAAATAAGAAAATGATTTTGTGAAGTTGAGTTATCTACCTGTAAGATAAATTGGAGAAATTGCATTGCATTGGCCAAGTGAAAGCGGACCAGGGGGTATATTCCCTCCCGCACCACTTACAGAACGATACCAATTCGCAGGTATGGTAAAATCATTTTTGCCAAAGCCTGTAAACATGAATCCCGTGCTTCGGTCTGGTTCGTCTAATTCCTCATACACAAGACATGGATCATTCTCCATGTCACATTCACCATATAAATATGGCAGCTCTAAAATTACAAAAATAATAACAATAAATTACCTCTTATGCTACAGTCATTTTATATGTTTACGGTAAAAAGTATTTTAATATTTTGTTTCCTTGATATTTTTTTTATATTAATTGAAAAGGACGCAATAAAAATGTCCCAAAGTGTAGCAAACTATACTCGACAACAAAAGAAGTGTCCGATCATTTAAGGTTATTTGTTTCATTACATCAAAAGTGGAACCAATTCAAACACTTTGGTTAGTTTCAGCTAAGTTGATTATAGATATTCTCGCAAACCTAATTATCTTGAATCCGTTTCACGATTATCTCGTTCGTATTTTAGAAGGGTTAAGAAACATTAATTTTAATCATCATTCAATGAGTTTCGGAAGGAGAGGAAAAGCGCTATGCCCTTAGATAGCATAAGGTTTTCGTCACTCAAAACCGGTGATAAATAATTAAGTTCTATGCAACATGCTACGTAGCGTACATCGTAAAATAGTGTAAAACGTGTTTTTGACGCTTAACTGCGAAAACTGTCTCAATCACATTACGCAATAAAAGCGGTATGATATTAAGATAACACACAGTATCTTTACTCTGTTTATTGCACTTTGAATTCCATTTGTTCCATAGCCTTGTCGTAATTCTCGAATGAATTCGGTAAAATTTGAAAGGAATAATTTAGCATGTTTATATTGACGGGCGTTCGATCGAAAACAGTCATTGTCAATATTATCTTCATGGATGCGCGGAATAGAAAAATTATACTAAAAGGCCATTGTTGTCCTCTTTTGCTATATATACGATGTCGCGAAAAGCATTGAAATACACTCGATATGGGCGCGATTTCGGGCAAACACTCGATTATTAATTGAATACGCTTTAAATATATAAACCATTGTTATCTAGAGTTAGAGCTATGAGTAACTATTTAATTGCCATTGAGCCGAGTAATCACTCGATTCTACTAAAATTGAGTAGAATACTTTGATCTGTTTATCGAGGCATACGCTTGCGTGCATTATTGCAACGAGGCTAGGGCGTGGAAGCAAGCCATCAGGTTGACTTAGACATGCACAAACATTTGTTTTTTATTGATGGAACAGTTAAGGTACAGCTTTACCAGGTTCACTTAATGTGCTTTTTGGATCAATATCGTGCTTCGAAGTAACCAACAAAGCAATCGAAACCTAGTTTCCAAAACTGTTGTTAACTCACTAATGGATCTTTAAAAACAGTAAAAGCACTATTTAACATATTCAAACGGTTTTTTTTTAATAAGTTTTCCAATGCTGGCACTTCAAGTGCCTTGGGTCGGGCAATTTGCTATATACCTTATTGACTCCAGCAACCGCCGCAACTGACTGAAATCTTTGAATATGCGACTAAAGAGTCGAAATGTACCAATTACCTGTAAAATTTCTGGCAAGATATTTTAAACATCCATGACAATGCATCTACAAGGGTTTGTTACTCGCTTTTTCATTCGTTCATTTTCAAGAGTTCGCCGAATCGTCATTAGCAAATATAGAGTCGTCAAAGTGTTTAATTGGGCTCACAGTATGTGCGGTAAATGTTGATACATATTTGATAAAAAATGGACCAACACCTCTTTAAGTTACAGGGATTGGAATAACCGGACACTTCTTTTGTTGTCGAGTATATAAAAGTGTGATGACTCATTGCGGAGCAGCAAGAAAATGACGATATCGATCACCAGGCTAATCGGGTGATCACACTTCGTTTAATGTTAATGCATTCAAAATATCAAAATCTTAAAATCAAAACATGTTGTCGAATGCTCATTTTCTGAATTGTCTATTATAGTGTTTACTATGCTCTGCAAAGAATTCATTATTAAATATTGTTAAGTATGACAAGTCTTACCTGAGAAAATTAATACAAGGCGACAAATCAAAAATAAATATTTTCCTAGATTTAACATGATTTTTGTTTGTAAAACAACACAAGTGTTGTCGCCTATATGTTTGAAGCAAATTGGACATTGTTCGGGATTAAATACGATAATCGTCGAGACAATAAAAAAGAGCATCCCACGATACATTTAAACAAGTATTGATATTGCCTAAAATAAAATGATAAAACAAAATACAGAACAAATGTTCGTCCGATTTAGAGTCTTTTAGGGCGTTTTTTGACGTCGTTTCGCAGTCGATATATGTAATTAATAGGATGTTAAGTGAAACACGTCCTCTTAAATATTAAATGCGATGCCCTAAAGTTGCCCACATTTCGTCGCATATATTTATGTTTTAGGGACGTCATTTTGGTACGTCATTTGAATTACACGCGCAATTGTATTAAATTACCAAAATTATATCATATATAGATATCATATATATAAATATTTGGTAAACATGATAGATATTCATCTGAACTGTCACACTCCCATTTGAAATCAATAAATTTTTAAATATGAACAGTGCAAAAATTCTTAATTTTCATTTTCCCACGTAGAATCACGTCTCGAACGGGATACAATGTCTTTACAACGTCTTATTGTGATATAATTACTTCATATTTATTATGTCATTAGAACTACCTTTATAACAACATTCAATTAAGGATGCTATCCGAACGAATAAATTTGTAACGTCATTTGAAGCGTCGTTAAGACGTCATTTCAAGGCAATAATGGGACACTTTATCTTTGACTTCGTAACGACGTCATATTTGCGATGCGAACGTCGGGACGAACACAACGTGATCATGAGCTCTGAGAATGATGTTTGCCAATCTTTTTAATTTAAGATATATCATATATATATAAAGCTAGAAGCTAGAAAGCTATTCCCCGAATTTCTAAGCCCGAGGGAATTTACTAGGAACAAAGTTTGTGAGAAATAACTCGTGAGGTACGCTTTATCATATAGTGATTATATAATATTAATTTAAGGGACCATACCTTGTACATATTCTACCATCCATTGAAGGGTTGCGTGCTTAGTATTATTTTTTAGGAATTCTAATAAAATATAAATGGCTAAGCATGCAGCGAATTATCATTAGGAATCTTCATAATGGTTCATGTAAACGTGGCATGTTGAAATATGGCATGGCTAGTAAACAATGAAAATTTAACACGTCAGTGTATTCGACTACAACTAATGATCAATTATCTGTATGCACGGATCTCTTAAATTCTTATATGAGATTTCATTCTCTGTCCATATAGACTTTTCTTGCAAGCAAATTGCCATGCATATGTATTTTGAATAATAATTAACTATAAAAACGGATTTTCTACATTTTCTCGACTTCTATGCCATTAGCTTATGTATTCATGCGAGTAACAGCTAGTATAGAAATAATTATTTCATTCGTACATGCTGTATGTAAGGCCCCCTTCAGAAGCACACGCGCGTGAAATACATTTGGTTTATTCTAATTGGAACACGAAACCTTCGATTGCGCAAGATGAACAAAACAGCCTCTTGTTTCGGTTCAAATAATAAATTGGGTGTGTGCATGATCAATCGTTGGATATCACTATCAAAATGTTATTTTTGACTCGATCGTTTCTATAATAAAATATTCGAGGAAGTGACAAAAAATGCGACTTTGAATGAAATTAAGTTCATGTAATACGTTAATATGTGATTTGTTGTCAATGATAACCTGATTTTCATAACATTATTATGTAAACACCAGGCGCGGATTTAAAGGGGATAGTTTGCGTTACATTATAATGCTATTCAGAAGAATCTGAACACAGCAGCTGGACACTTATATCTATACTTACAAATGGACACCCGATTTAATTATGTTTTTGATCCGCGTCAAAAACAGCATTGTTTATTCATATTGCATATAAATATAGCACCTAATTTAAGTTGTTTCAATGCATGTTTTAGCTTTATTTGCCATCTTAACTTGGACTCATAATATATAATGTAAGATGAGCACAGGTGATTGTAAATTAACAATTATTTTAAAAACCGAATGCATTTACGCTTGGCAAAGAGATAAGATATTGGAACGGTAGACTATGTGAGCAAAATGTACATACAGATGTTATAGAAGATCTGTTTTTAAGCTAATTCATGGTTTTACTAAAATACTTTTAGCATATTTTTGCCAATCTGTTGATTGGCAATTTTTTTGTCAAAACATTGGCCGAAGTTAATATTATATTATATTTTGCCACGGAATGGCTAAGATAATTATATTAATTTTATTTTCGGAATGTGTTTCAACGATTTGTGACATAAATGCGTTGAATCAGAAGTTAAAGTCAATATATATTTGGATTTTACAGTTAATTATAATATATGGGATACGTTTTTGCATGACAAGCGTCTTTCAGGGATAAATTATTGAATAAATCATATTTTAGAGGTTTTTGAAGCACTGAATTTTCATGAATTGTATACTTGTACGTTATATATACTTATACGTATATTTTTTTGATATTTGCTAAATACGTTATCGATGAAAGAATATCCGCTTTGTGGGATTATCCTTGAAAAAATCTTTTCCCAATAGCAATATGTATAGGATAAAGTACGAGGTCAGTCCATTAAATTAAATATTAAACAGTTCCGAGTCGCAGCCGAGGAATCTGTTCAATGTTTTAATTAATGGAGTTGGCCGAGTACTTTAGCCGACTTAGTTTACAGTACATTATTAAAAATAATGTACTCTTAATAAAAAGGAATGACGTCACTAGTGTAAACTAATTACAGACAATTTAGAGTCAATCAGTATTCATGATCCATTAGTTTAAAGAATGGACAGTAAGCTACGTCGGCTACAGTACTCGGTCAACTCCATTACAAAAAAAAACATTATACATGTGCTTCGGCAGCGCTACGAAACTGTACAATATGTTTTAGTACCTCCTACTTTATCCTATGTCGCCCTCACTAGGAAGCAAGCTTTAATGACATTCTAGTTCATCTTTGTGCGTTTTATTGAATAGGTTTTATTGAAACTGATTAAGCTCAAAGTTGAATGAATTCATCGATGATTATCTATAAATGTATCTTCGTGTGTAAATAACACATAAGCACCAAACTTTTCTTTTCAATAATAATTTACATTAGATGATTTACACCATCATTCATATAAAATTACCCATTAGATTACTGAAATGTACAGTGTAATCTATTTTGTGATCAAATGATAACTTTAGATACGTTTCAATTTATATCATTATATTATCGCGTTAAGTATTCTAGATTCATAATATCAATAGAAAGTAAGGCGTACTTTGAACAACATCAATTTCTTGTTTATGGTAATGCTATTTAGGGCGCAATATGTGTGTTCGAAAAGGATTTCCAAGCTAAAATTGTATTAAATAGTTATTTATGTCCGGGATTCATAAAACTTAGGTATTAAATCATACTTTAATTCAAATTTACTGTAAAATTGTAATTTATGTTCAACAATAAATTTGAACCCAAATACTTTCGGTCGTTTCTCATATGTTTAGATATTGTTTTTTTTTCATTTACACAGAATAAAACAGTCATAAATCTATGAGATCGAATATGGATTCAATCAAAGCAAATTATCGAAAAGTGAAGCATCAAAACCCCATATTATGTTAAACGTTTATGATCTATAATTCTTTTATTAATGCATAGCTTTAAATATAATAAAGTTCAAGGCCCTGTATCCTCTTTTCGTAACATCCCGTATTTTCCAAGGTATCAATTATAATTAATATATAATTAATATAAATATAACTACATAATTATCTGACTCCTTCAAGCGCATTCTAAGCCCCCTCAATGTGTTTTCCATAAGGCAATAAGGAATACTTTGTATAGCACAGTTTTTGCAAGGAAACAAAGCCGTATGAAGCATCCAATGTCCCTAGGACCTTCAACATTTTATATTTCAATCGGATGTATTGTTAAAATCTTAATATTCTAGTTTTCCCTCTTTATCGGAAATAAATCCGAAGTCATGTTTTTTTTTATTCTTCAACTCAATATCGAAATGAAAATATGGATACGTCTATTTGTAGTATTTTATTTAACAAGATCATACAATAGTGACAATAGTTTAATACATACCATGATGAAATTAAAGACACTTACTGTACAACTATATCATGATATCAATACACATATAAGTTTCTCACAGTTCTCATTCGCCTTCTCTTCAAATCATGAGAACAAGCAATTACATTTAGACTTATTGCATGATTGCTTAAAATTCTTTTGTTTCTAACAGTGCAAAATATCAAATATTGCACTGTTTTAAATGGCTTCTTGAACACGCTTGGCACCATAGGGCAAAGGGATTAAAATGCTTAATGCGATTATAAAATGCGAACTTTAATCACAAAATCGTCCCCTTTTCCCGTCAATAACAATACTTTCGATTAGAAAATTGCAATTACAGACCGTTGCTAATTTGGGAGTAATTAGGGGCCCTTTAAATTTTAAGCAATCTTACAATAAGTAGGATATTGAATTGCACTCATTAATACTCGACATTTAGACTCTCGACTCCGTCTCGAGTGCTAAATATCTCTTACTGCATTCGTGCAATTCAATATCCAATACATACCGTTATTAAGATTTTTTGAGTTTGATTCACATGAACATGTTATACAATGACATTCAGGTTGTAAGCAAACGCCTGTCTTGTCCCGTTATGTAATCAACCTTTTGAAATCGTGATCGCGTACATTATGCATTGTTTACTTTTTAATAATCAATTTGCTATTTAATATTCAAGTAAATCTCTGAGAAAAAATATCTAATCATGATTCGTAAGAACCAATGGTATATGTCTTTATTGTAAATTATAATGTCATTGCACTTTTAAAATTTCTTCATTTAAAACTTTAAACTTTTTATCGCAATTTGTATCTATTGTACTTGCTAGCATGCCAAGTTGAACATTTTTCATTATTAAATGATTATAACAAATCTCGATAATTTCACTGATTCACAAGAAAGAGACAATATAATACTATTTACAACTTTTTTTTATACATTATTATAACGAATATTCAGAGCAAATTGTGTAGCATAATTCTAATGACTAGTGACAACTAAGACTTCCAACAATACAAAAATAAACCTATCGTTTTATTCATAATTATGAAAAAATAATCAAACAAAAAGAACAGTATAAATAATCGATTTAGCATACAAGTTACTGCAATTCGATTATGAAGTACTTTGCATTGTAAAAATATTACCGAGTACAACAGTATTTCATTTAAATGCAAGTCACGTTGAAGTGAGTACGCTATTAGAATACATTATATACCTGACTCACTTTAAATAGAGTCTTCAGGTATATCATTTAATTACGTAAACCATTAACCAATAATATTAAGTTTAAAAAAGTCACATCATATTAAAAGTTATTATGCTTCTTCACATTTTAATGCTATCTTTGGCAGTTAACGCTATGAAGTCTTATAAAATGCTCAGTTTATTTTCACGAGTAACTAAGCAAGTTTATAATATAACCTTCCCAGTAAACGATAAACAATAATAGCCAAAAATTTAGATATTAATGCGTTAGTGATATTCAACAACATAACTGCCTTAACGGTTGACTAGAATATTTCAAGCATAAATACGCTTCAAAGGAAACATATCATAAATATATTTTTCGATCATACATTCAGCATATAGTTTGGTTTGAAGGTTGGTTTGAAGGATAGCTAAAACCGCTTCAAACCAAAATAAATTATTATGACCGCCGCATTGGCCTTAGTTCGTTTGAAGCTTGGTTTGAAGGCTAGTTTGCTCCCGTGTAAATGCAGCCTTAGATACATTAAGGATAAAAACAGTCTATAAACTGAAAGAGGTACAGTGCACCACGTTTAATTTGAACACGGATAATTTGAAGTTCGGATAATTTGAACTAAATTCTCCGGTCCCGATTTTTTTCCTCTATATTTAATACCAAATTTGCTTCGGATAATTTGAATTTTTCACTTCGGTTAATTTGAAGTCGATTTCAAGACTCGAAGGTGTATCTCAAAAGGGGTTGAAATATCATAAAGATGGTCTGACAAGCAAACATCAGGACAATAATATCCCTTTGTTCTCCTAATCTCTACATTGAAGTTACATCGAATCACGTTTTGACGCATATAAACAAAACGGTTGCTTTGTCATATTAATCCCGGATCAATGGATAGGTCTCAACTTTGTCGTCTTAAACATAAAGGGGAGTGAAAACACAAAGAGCGAACATGTTCATGTTAGCAACAAACAACAAGGAACCTTTGTGACACATCAAAATGCATTTGTTTGCTTGCCATTATTTACTGATACCTGTAATTGATTGCAATTACTGCTCTCCACAGGGATGTCATTCTTTTCAAATTTTGAGTGCAATTTCGTTGAACAGGATTTTATTGGAACCGTTTATAATTTCTTTTTTTCTGGTTTTATTTCAAGAACTAGAATTATTTTTGTCATTCTGTATACAATCTTATATTGT
>LQRL01120866.1:0-15239 GCA_001703475.1 Hydroides elegans
CGGGTTGAGTCTTGAGACCAATCGACTTCGAAACCTCGGGCTGTGACTCCAGCGAGACAGAATTGGACTCCGTTTTACAAGGTCGTGACGTTATATGACCGACTAGCCTCATTGTGGGTGATGAAGTTGCCTGCTGATTAACAGAAACGAAGGGTTGAGACTTTACGACAGCAGACTCAGGTTGAGACTGCACTGAGATTGAACGAGAATCTACCAGCGATTGAGACTCCATGTTATTAGACTTGAAGAACTCGGAATCCGATTCTAGACTGACAGACTGATCAATCACGGGTTTAAATTCAGGACTGAGTTGCTGGGTTTTCGAGGGTCGTGCATCTAGACAGGAGAAATCAGAAACCAAGGGTTGAGACTCTTGACTTAGAGTTTGTGAAACAATCGGTCTTGAATCACGGCTTAAAGACGGGTGAGCTGCAGCATGAGATTTCACCTCGCGACTTATCTTCTCAGTTTGGTTAAATTCTATGTCAACATCTTTTATGGAATCCGTGCTATTGAGAGTTTCGATGTTTTCCCTGCGTTTCTCTGGAGTTTGCATGATCGGTTGACTTTCTGAAAACTTCCCTGCCTTAAGCTGATGTTCACTGATGGACTGACTTCTAAGTCTACGTCTGTGTGGTGTGCCGGATTCAGTCTCACTTTCAATCTTAATGTCATCACTTGAGAACCGTCGTTTTTTAGAAGGGGATGCTTCTCTCTGCTTTTTCTTTTCTGTTCTCGCTTTTGCCTAAAACGACAAAGCAGTATTCCGTTATCATAACGCATCGGATACGATGGATAAATAAGGTTGTTTTTCATATTTTTTTCTTGAGAGAGAAGCATCCCTTCTACAGGTTTTATCGAAAAATTATCCATGCATACTCTTTCAGCAACCAGTCGGCCGAATTTGCTTTGTACTTTCTTATAGCTTAGTACGTTGTTTCACAAAACAGCAGAGAATGTGAAAACCATCAAGTTTTTGTCGGTCCGACGGACCGACAAGTCCAATATTTTGTCGGTCCGGCCTAATTTTTATCGGTCCGGCATAAAATCAATGTAAAATAATCGGCAATTTTGTGTCGGTCAGCCGGACCGACAAGTTTAAAAATGTGTCGGTCCGGCTGAATATTTGTCGGTCCCGGACCGACGGACCGACGGTTTTCATATTCTCTGAAACAGTATCATTAGGGAGCCTTTTCAGACTCCAGCCAGTTATCCTTATTTTAAGAAATTAATTTCAAATGAATTCCTTTGTGAAAGTTAAGTTTTACTATGTAGGCTATAAATAATGTAATTTATAATTGTATCGATTTGGCTTGCTTTCAAGACAGGAAATATATTTACACGAAGTTTATAAAGAAGATAACTAACATTGACACCGAAAACTATTCAAAACTATGAATTCCTTTCTCGGTTTAGCACTATTTAATATCACGGTTTCGATCTATATCTCTAATCGTTTGTTAAGTTCCTTATATATGTTTTCATTCCTATACCCCGATTTCTTACTTACCAATTGATAAGCAAATAGTTTTGACTGATATGTAAGTTGATTCTGAAATCAATGCTATAAGCCATACTGTAAATTGCATTTTAAAAAATAAGATTACTCCTAAAAAAAAAAAAATATTTGGTGGAAAAGAACAGCCTACATATTATAAGCAAAAATGTTGATTCATGCGTATATTTATCTTAGGTTGGATATATGGTTAAAAAAATGATTGGTAAAAATACAACCAAAATTCAAAATATTCCAGGTATAGAATTAAGTTTGTGAGTACCTCACCGCAAAAACAACATAGAACAATAACTAACACCAAAAGTGAACAGTTAAGAGATAATAAACACGCATTAGTGGTTGAAAAGGCCAATTAACATTTAAACATTTAATGCTATCATAACATGTAGAAGGGATGCGTTTCACTCAACAAGACATCGAAATTGAACCACATTATTTTCAAGCGTTCAACTATTTAAAATTATCAAATTAAGTTAAGTTTCTTTTTTCATCAATGGTACGAGATAGTTATACATGTATTACAGTAACATATTTTAGAACGAGAGTGATAAGGTTCAAAGCTTATCTCATATAAATCTATCTCATATAAATCAAATAAATATTTTGTTATTTGCTCTCACCTGGGTTGAGTTATCTGGTCCGAGACTACTCAGTGCTGAAGTGGCCCATTCAAAGGACTCCTGACCATCACCACCGCCCACACCATTATGCTCATAGCCATTACTCAACGGCTCCTGCTTGACCAAAAGCAAATCCACCATATTATCGCCGCGATTAGAGTCATTCGGATTCTCATCCATACTTGAAGTAGTGGTACCAGTGGTTGCATATACATCTCCTTCGTCATCTGAATCTCCGCCTGAATCCAAGCGACTCCGCTTGGTTTGCGATGAATCCGTTAGTTTAACAGGACGAGCACCTTTGCGTTTTCTCCTTGATTCGCTCTCACCACGTGATGCGTCCAGTTTGCGAGAATCGTCCGCTGATTGGCTAGAATCGCCATCGTTGTCCAATAAAACGACTTCTCCCCTTGATCTACTGTTGGATGCTGCTCGGTTGTCTTTGATTGACTCCTTGATGTTGACCAATAAGACATCGTTGTCATCGAGGGTAATTCCTGTGAAAAAAAAGAATACGTATGACCTGAACCAGAGTCTGAGAGAGGGTATCGAGTCAACTCGTAGACCGACTCGTAGACAGACCGACTCGTAGACAAAATGACCGACTCATAGACAAAAATAAAAGTAAAATCGTAGACACGAAAAAGTCAACTCGTAGAGAAAATATATCGTTGCAACAGGTCCAAATAATAAAATTTGTCTACAACTTGACTTTTTTTCAGTATTGACTATTGTGTCAAAAGACTTAACCAATTTATATGAGCATATACACGTTACGCAGTTCTATTTAACACGATAACTACAAGAATATGAATTCACTCTTTTGTCTTGCGGATGCTTTTTTTTTTGATGAGAGATATTATTTTACTCTCAGTTTGAACGACATGTAACTTGGAATACCCTTGATTTCGTTAGGTAACTTATTCCATACTTTAGTTGCTTGAAAAAAAAAAACATTGTTTTATTTAATAATTTCAGTTTTTAGGTAAATACATACCTATTAGGGCATTGATGCTAAAATTAGCCTTGTATTTCAAACTCGTTTTGCACAGAAGGGTCAAGGTTTCGGTCAGAAGTCCTTCAATGCGCTGATGCTCTTGTATTGCTTTCATTTTCCCGTTAACTGAAAAAGAAGATTTTATTAATCGATTTATGGAGATGTTTCATCAACCGGTCATATGAAAACATACGGGTCGTTAAACTCGCACGTACGAGCGTTTGAGTCCTCCGTACGCTTGAACGAAGACTGATTTTCCACGCGTTAAGTCAGAATCTAGAATGTTTACTCTCGTAATATACGATATGATATACGGAAATTGCTCCATACTATATCCATTTTTAACTCATCATCAAAATAAGCTTCTTTTAGCAAGAAAACGAAGGAAATTCGATACAAAACAACAAAAACCTCACTGAATATTTCTGTGTCTTCAACTATACCGAAATTATTAAGGTAACGCCATCCCGAAATTGCAAATTTTGCAACAACAAAAAAACTTTTTTTTTGCTCGCAAATCTATAACTTAAGCATCAGATAAAACTCGTCTGTAAGTGTATATGGGAATGTTTGATGATATGAATATATCAAACCAGTTATTTGTTTTGTGGTAGCTTCAACATGTTCGAACAAAATATAGAGATAAACTAATAAACTATTCAATGTGAAAAATGAGTCTTGACAAAAAAAATAATAGAGAGTTTGAGCAAAAAATATATTCCGGGATGACTGTGTTTCGTTCAGCAGATTTGAATCATAACCCATTTTATAAGACTTTAGTTATTCAGTGAAATTATTATGCTTAACATTTTGCAAAATAAATCAACTAAATTTATTAATAGTTTAATGTTTTTCACATGCCAGTTCATGTTAAGCATTTAGTGCTTGGATTATTTGGGTAAAGATGAAAATATACATGCCAAAACGCCGTCATCCCGGTCTGATATTTGTTGCCAAAACTCTCAAATGTTCTAGTGATTTTAATAGATAATGATGCATCGTGTGACACGTCAGATCACACCTTATTTATACAGATCCATACAAGTTTCTATTTGCTATCACTTCGGTGTATGATGAGCTTCCATCTCCTAGCAATTTTGCAGTGGTTATGGACGCTAAAGTGAAACAACGACCACCCGAATTCATAATGTTCATTAGAGCGGGTATTTCACAAGCTAGCAAATCTAGCGTTCGAGGAAGCACCACACGGAAAGCAGACCCTTTGCTATCGGACATCTCACTATCTAGCAAGTTTTGCGCTCGAGTTTTGCGCAACTGGTATACTCGCCATGCCCAGCGACTAAATACTGCTAGTCGACTTGAAGCAACTATTACGATTCCCCGGAAATATCACACCTACACACCTACGGCCGGACATCATCATATTATCCAAAGTTTGCAAGGTGTTCGTAATCATGGAACTAACGGTTCCCTGGAAGGAACAAAACAAGAGGCCCACGGACGTAAATTGCTGAAGCTGAATGGTGTAACTGGTCGATTAATACAAAGAAAACGGTTGTAAAACATGGTGTAAACATGGTTGTAAAACACGGTGTTTTCCGTATAAGATCGGCTGTCACGGGTTCCCAGGCCAGTTCACATGGAGAGCGTCGAAAATACTCGGAGTGACGCTAAATGAATTGCGCATTTTGATAGCCAAGGCGGAAAGAACATCACCATCTGCAACAATGTGGATCTGGGATAGAAGGAGACATACAAATATCCTGTTATTGACACAAATGAACCGTATTTAGGAACACTAGACCCCAACCGGAGCGGAAAATCGAAACATCACAAATGTACGATGAGTGATAGTGACAAACATTATACCCTTAAAGTGACATAACCAAAACGATGACACCGATCGCTCAGAAACATCAGAGTATTCGAAGGCATTTTCCTAGCAATTTCTATCCGTGCTAAGTAAAAGTGCGTTAACGCTGCTTTAGGTCCACTGAACACGCATAACAGTATATTAAGGCTCGATACCATGATATGGAGGACCTGGTCGAGAAAAACTGTAAACAGGTTAGTACATGTGGTACAAAGAAACAAAAACGGAACAAGTGGTGACAGACGCGAGTCAGGAAGAAAACAACGGAAGTCATGAGATCCATAATAAGAGCAAAAGAAGAGTAGGTACCGGAGTATCGAAGTGAGCTACTGAAGTCTGATGATATTATCGTCGAGACGGTATTCGGAGACAACTAATGGTCACGTTGTCTCAAAACAAACGATGCGCCGTGGGCAAAAATAAAAAGACTGGCTAGAAAAACATCATTGTGCAGTAACATATGGAGCTGCGAAAAAATTCCTAAAATCAATCATCGGTGAACTAGGAGTTTGCACCAAGCTGGTCCCTTTTAGAATTCCCCAAAACCAGCAGCAACACCAAGAGAAGGTGTGATGACACCCGCGGCGTCGCGAAACAAGTCGTAACGAAGTATAGTACAATTATGTAACTAGTCAGAGTACTATGCATATTAACCATTTATCAGACATTAACCTAAGTTATATAATACCATGCTTATCAATATTGTCTAATCGAACACATTTTATTGATATATGGGGCAATACATGTGAATGTCACATATACTATTACATTAGTTTATTGCTAACCGAAGAGCTTGTTATTGTGTTACAATTTATTTATAATGTTAAGATATATAAATGCTTTGTTTTATTTTACAACCATTGTATATGTGTCGATAAAGATACAAAGAAAACTTGTTTACGAATAAGCACAATAAAATATCCGACTCAGTCTATCTTTTAAACAAACGGGTGACATTTTGTAACATCAGTTTAGAGCTCACTCTAATAATTAAAAATAATATTTAAGTTTGACTTATATGTCATCATATCTTGCTGTTTGTTCAAAATATGTGTTCAACTGATTGTTTACGGTTTGATTATTCGGAAATTTGCTCGAAACCATAAGTTTGTTAACATTTTTCTTTTTATTCAAACAAATCTTGTTGGTGAAATATAAACCAATTAAGTTTGTTCTCTATTGAGTTACATATATATACATTTTATTTAACCGTAATAAGACTTTAAGTTTCGAACTAGAATCAAGCTATTTTTATATGTCATGCAATTGACCTAACATATTTACTTTTACACACAATCAAATACAATTTCTTAACATAACTATTTATTTTTCCATCATGAAACCAGTTTATTTCGAAAATATTATTTAAAAAAATATATTTATGAAATTATATTATGCATTAACTATGAAGATAACTATGAAATTGCCATTATAAAAGTTTAGCAGTATTGACTGGCCGAATTATACTGTAAAAATACCCACTCAATTGCTGGCTACCATATTCACAAACGTACATCATTCCTGCCGATTTAACAACACTGCGCGGGTACTCTATTGATGGCGTAAGTTTTTCCATGCTCCAGTGGAGAGTTGAAAGCTGTAGAGTTTGAATACGATTATTGTCCTTATCCGCGATCCATATCATGTCACCATGACTACAATCGGATGAAATATACGGACTGTTTAAGGAACCAGGGTTCTCTTTTCCAGAATGCCCCGTGCTACACTGCCAGACTCCATCGAGTGAGTAGATATCGATTCTGCCGATGTCTCTTAGACATACAACTAGTTTATCATTGCATACGCATATACTGGGGCTTTCCCATTTCAACGAGAAACTACATCGTTTAAAAAAGGTTTCTCCATTGAGCTGATAAAGCGACACAATGTTCGAATGCACGGCGTACAGGTAGGGAAGCTCACTATGTGTCGCCACGGATGTGAAGTCTCCTCTTGCAATCATAATGCTTGGTTTATCAGTTGCGGACTCGCCTAGCAAAACATAAAAAAAACATATATAAAGTATAAATTACACTTGTGAGTGACCATGAGCAAAATCGCGAGGCGGAGTTAATAGAAATATGTCATGTTCGCGAGTAAGGGTTATTAATCGGTCATATTCGATGGCTTCATTGTTCTATAGATGCCTTTATATCATATAACTGATTTCAACAGTTAATGTTATGAATTCTGTTATGGCTAAACAAAGCACAACATGGCAGTGTGGTAGAATAATGTCCCGAAATACCATGAAAGGAATCAATGGTTATGAGAAATCCCCACGCATTCAAGCCGGCTTGGAAAATGTTAAGAAAATACTTCCTAGCTTGGAGATTTGAGCAGTTTGAACCGAAGTACCCAGTGATTTATTCGATGAAGTAGAAGCGAGAATCGGTTGCGGTCATGTGAAAATCATCATAAATAAACTTTAAACCTCAATTTAAAGAAAACTGCAATACCAATATATCTGAATATTTTATGGAGTATAGGTATGTTATTAGACAATAAAAATGTAAATTTACAGAACGTTACTATCAAGAATAATTCTTTGAGTAGCAATAACATGAAACATGGTTACGTTCGAATTGAGAATCTATTGCGGTCAGTCGTAATAATAGTACCATACTACTGTCCTATAGTACTTATACATAGATTTTATTGATCACTTGTCATCCTGAATATTCATGATAGATATAATCTATGTTCTAGATAGGCTTATTGGTATAATAGTGTACTGTGATTGTGACTGACTGCAATAGATTCTTAATTTGAACGACAAAATAATTTTTAACTTTATTGCTAAGTGTTTATTTTTCAATGGAATGATTTGCAAATTTAATATTATATTGTCCAATAACATACCTAGACTCCAAATAATTTTCAGATATATCGATATAGCAGTTTTAATTAAATTGAGGTTTAAAGTTTATTTATGATGCTTTTCATATGACCGCAACCGATTCTCACGTCTATATATTCTGCTGAAATATTTTCCTTGCTGGTATTTTCACAGAATTTGGGTTTTATATCACCAAATAAGGTCATAAAATACAACTATTACATGAAATTATTTCATTTTTGAGCAAAATAGGGCTAAAACATGGGAATTTAATAACTTTCAGATAGGCATGAGACATTGAAGGGTATCTATTTTTTGCTTGCAGGGTTTAGCTGGCAACGATTTTCGGGCTTTCAAACTGGGCTGGCAAACGTTTGAGGAACACCTTTTTGATGATTTCTTAATTTAAGTAGTAAACAGTGAGAATGATTCTTTCGAGATTGTTTGAGCAGTTATCTAATAAACTTATATTTGGAATATATGATAGGTAATTAAGTTATTTTCAACATTTAGAGTTTTGCAAAAGGTGTTCCGTTTCGATTCAAAGCTGGCTAGAAAAAGATAAACAACCCAGCTGGCTTGAAAAAATGGTTGACATCTTTTTGCAAACGGTTAATGTTCCAATACCGTTATTTTGTTTCTGTTCATTATTCTAATGGTGTTTAAAGTTAAGTCTACAATTTTTTTTGAAGATGAAAAATGTCGTGTGGTGCCCTTCAAAAAGCGCAACTACCATTTTAAAACGCGACGAGCATTTTTGAGTTTCCCATAAGGAAAACCTTGAAAAACAAAATAAGTTAGGAAATAAACTCGAAAATGCGTCCCGTGTGGCTTAGTCCTAAAACTCACCGTTTGCTGCTATTTGGAACAGGCCATTTGATTTCGCAACGACCAAAGTATGTCCACCGTGCATTCCCGCGACGTCATGCACGCGCCCAACGCCACATAACTGTAAGTCTCCGAGTTTCTGCAGCTTGGTATCGAAGATTTCTACGCCGTGGTCGTGACATTGGTACAATTTGCCATTGATGAGACGTAGATTCCCAGGAACGCCACATAGTTTTACAGATGTTTGACTTTTCCGCCATTTATCATTTCGTGCCTCGCGAACAAAGTTAAATTCAACAATTGGAGCTGTTCTCTGAAATGATAAAACAACGAGACCTTTTTCCTCGACATGATATAGCTTTTAGATATCATTAAGAAGTTGACGTAGCTATATATGATTTAAAGTGTCTATGTTACTACCCACTGTCTTAAAATGTTCTGAAGTAACGCATTTTTTTATGTGTTTGTTGTAAATTAAGACACCGTGACATAATTAGATGCTAAAGATACCATGTTAATCAGAGTTTGCAGCATTGACATCACAATATCATGCCGTAAGAATATTTCTAGTTTGCATCAATTTCTAGATTGCATTAATATAATAAATTAAGACAAAACCCAACTCATTAATGAACTATAGAGGGCTGCTTCAGATTTCGGCATCAAAATGTGCGAAATTTTGAGATACGGACAGTATTCTAGATGATTCTTTTGCTTTAAAAAATATTGATTCAACAACTCATATATGAATATATCATCTATCAATACATTGTAAATAACATAAATATTGATCCAAATAGCAAGTCGGTAGATACAGGCCATTTGGTAACACCGCCCAAAAACTTAAGCGTCTTAGTTTTCGGCGTTCCAATTCGGGCCAGATAATTTTCCGACTTTGACTCAAACCTCTGCATACCAGATGTATAACAAATATAAAGATATACAATATCAATGTAAAATACAAACATCAATGTGAAGAAATCAATGTTAAACAAACCTTTGTAGGCGAAGCCGTCAACATCGCATTTGTACCATCAAGTCCGTGTCTTGCATTTGTATGAGCGACATGGTTAGTAGATGCAGCTCCTATTGTCTCAGAATTAGAGGCACTTGGGCTTCTATCATTCCCTCTGTCGATCCCGTGATGACCAGCAACAGCGTACCGTTTATTATACTGCAAAGTGGATTTTTCTAAAGATACCCTTTGACTAGATACATTGTAACGCATGTCCATGGCCGGGAAATCGTGCACGCTAGACAATGCTTTCCAGTTAGAACTTTCCGGTGCCGTAGTACGATGCCTTGTCTTAGCAGACAGGAAACGATCAGGGCACATACCCATCGAGACGTGCAACGATACCGGCTGAGCGAGCCATTCTTCAACGGGAGACAGCTGCACTGAGATCTTCTTTATCTCAGAACATTCGCTTCTGTCTAATAATTGTTTTACTTGTGATTTCATAGCTTCTCCATTTTCGGTAAGCCGTGGATCGCGTGTTTTGATCATGTGTCCAAAATCATCACATCTTACTTGCATTTCCCATATATCCGTCTCAATTCTCATTTTCTCATGGTCAAGATGTGATGCATGTTCTTCAGTGTCTTGTAAAATATAGCTGTCAATTCGATCGAACCACTGTTCCATGTCTTTTACGTATTTAGCACGGAGAGAACGGGATTGCTCCAGACATTTCATTTGGACATCACGCGTTCGCACGATTTCGGTCTTAAACATATTCGAACGATCTTGCAAAACATTTATTCTCTGTTTCATATTCTGAATATCAGTTCCAATGCATTTTGCAATTTCATCAGTTTTATCTGATGTTTCCACGACACAGTGGTTGTTCGAACTTTTTGCTCTCAGATGAATTCTTCTGCATTGCGCACATAGCTTTTGTTCACAATTCACGCACCAGAATTCAACGGGATTCGTCTCACACAAATCACAAAGAGCAGACGATATAGCCGCTTCCGGTGGAGGCGCTGATGGCAGTACACATGCGTCAGAATTTCGCGCATGCGCGGATGGTTTTGCGTTTAACGACGCTGCTGGCGTTAAGGGTACATGAGTACTTGTGCGTTTATTTTCTGCTGACGCATACGGCTGGTCGGATGCATAAGTGACCGCAAAAGGTGCAATGTCAGATTTAGCTGATGCATTATTTGTAAGAAAAAAGGAGAACTGTTCTTCCTGTTTGCGCAAAATGGCTTCCTTGTCCTGTAATGCCGTTATGAATTCCTCCAATCGAGTGTCATGTATGATTTCCTCCAATTTGCAAACGTTCTTGCATGTTGGACATTCAATATATGGTCCGCTTGATCTTTTAGCGATTTCGTTTACACAAGATTCGCATATTGAATGCCGACATGGGAAGAGTCTAGGATTCACATATGTTTCAAAGCATATTTTACATTCTGTCACTATATTAGAAGAATCCATATTGAGTCCTATATAATAAGCGTTAAATTATTTAAATATCCGGATTTGAACCAATAAAGTTATGTTGCATTTATTTGGAGTCTTAATCAAATAGATTACGATATACAGCTTTTAATTTCAGAAGCAAACATATATCCAATTCGGTTTACGTCATAATCATAAAAATGGAAAAAAACTTCCTTTTAATGAAAGAGATAAACTATAGTGTCTAGTCGAAATATCTGATTTAAGAACATATTCAAACATATACATACACTAATCAAAAAGCGATTGCAAAACACACCATTTGCGTCATCAAGCGTCACATAGCGTCACTAAATCTAAAATTGTGTGACGTATTCCCATGATATTAATAGATATTTGGCAATATTATGAAATTATTATATATTGAGTAACTGCTATTTTGTATGGATTTAGATACCAACTCAATCATAATGTTAACCAGAGCATAACCCTGTAAGGCAAATAGTGTCATATGAATGACGTAGAATTATATGCTTATGGAAGAAGTGATCGTATTGATCGTGACCTCGGTATTATATTCTGACGCTGCACTTTTTATCCACTTCATACTTATAGGGCTATATAAAGTTATGAATGTTAGGAATTAGGTTAGAGAAAATTCGAAAATTAAATCAAAGACTATAATGATGATAAATAAGTTAACATGAAATATGATGAATTCTTCACAAATTGTGCCAGAATGCGTAACAATCTCTGAGATATACGTAAACCCTGAACTGCTACTTGTCGTGGTTTTTCTTACATATATTTTACATGTAGTTCATGTGATAAGGGCCCGGTTTGAATACAGGATAACGTCATTAGATCCAGTACGTATATGTAAGCTATATCAACACTTTAATTCGAAACATTCTCAGTATAGTACACCAAATAATATGGAAGCATCGGATATAGTGACAGAATGTAAAATATGTTTTGAAACATATGTGAATCCAAAACTCTTTCCATGTCGGCATTCAATATGTGAAGCTTGTTTAAAAGAAATCACTAAAAGATCAAACGGAGCATATATTGAATGTCCAACATGCAAAACGATTTGTAAAATCGATAACATCGTACATGACACTAGGCTAGAGGAATTCATAGAGGCTCTACAAGAAAAGGAAGCCATTTTGCGCAAGCAGGAAGAACAATTCTCACAAATCCTTTCAAATAAGTTCTCACATGCACCTACAACTGACCGAGACGCATTCACGTCATATTCATCAAAACAGCCATATACACCAACGGAAAATACAATCACAAACAAAGAGCCATCAACACCTAAATATCTAACTAAAAATACCCCACCCGCGCATGCGCACAATTCTGACACATGCGTACTGCCATCAGCACCGCCACCGGAATCTGAGGTGTTGGCTGTATCGTCTGCTTTGTGTGATTTGTGTGAGGCGAATCTCGATGAATTCTGGTGCGTGAATTGCGAGCAAAAGCTATGTGCGATGTGCAAAAGAATTCATCTGAGAGCAAAAAGCTCCAAAGACCATTTTGTGAAAGATATGAGGGATTCAATGGATAAAGTACGGTTTGAATCGACGCCTGAAAAACGGGATGATATAGAAGAACACTGTACACACAATCTGGATATCACAATAGCGCCATTTCACGGGCATACTGTTTCAAAAACTAAGAAACGTGGAAAGATACGATATAGCGATCCCACAAAAACCAAACGCGGCATTGGGGGACTTGTCAAATCTAGTACCCATTTGGCGAAGGTAAGTCGATCAATCTTTACTAGAAATTTAAGCCATCTAAGCAGTGTTTAATGAGGCTTTTATCGACGTCGTTACGATATCATTATTCGAGGAGAAAGAGTATTTTGTGATTGTGTTTTTATCGCTGCTGAATAGGTGAAGCAACAACAAAAATGAGCCTGTTATATTTTAATTCAAATTTTCCATTTTTTTCATTTGAAAAAAAAAAGTATTTTTGGAAAATAGCTCATAAGTCGCCCTGGTTCCTCTGACATAAATATTATATATTTGTCTTGTGAAAAAAACCTGTACTCTTTTGAATTTTCTTTTAGCAAAGTTTAGAGCGATATACTTGGTTTCAAATCGGCGGGGTCTTATCTAAATAATATATATCATAACCAAATGTTATATATATCATAAGAAGTGATGATTGACATATCTGTACATGAAACTACGATGATATAAATATCTATATATTCTTTGAATAATTTAAGCCTTGATTGGGTATAGAACCCGATTTACAATAAGTTTAAACGGATTTCATATACAGTAGAACCTCGTTAAACCGAACACCTCGGGGCCGACGAAAACTGTTCGGTTTAACCGATTTTCGGTTTATCCGATAAGATTTATAAAGAAAATATAGAGCCTGGAGCGAAACATTTGTTCCGTTTAAGCAATTATTCGGTTTATCTGTGTTCGGTTTAACGAGGTTCCACTGTATTTACCATATTTTTGTTTTTTTTATAACAACATCTGCATGATCGATTTGGGAGAATCTCCTTAGCGATAATCAGACCATATCTTTTATATTTTAGAGCACCATGCTATTCCGCGAATGAACACATCTCCATTTGATCAGCAACAAACCATGGATGTCTACGGCGGATAAGGATCGACAAAATCAGCATTTAATCGAAACAACAAATAAAGATCTATGAACAAAAGGACAATCGGTGGGATAGGAAAAGCAGATGTCAAAATTACTTAAATCTCATGTACAGTCTACCCGCTTATCTCGTCAGTGCTGGGACCGAGGCGAAAATGACGAGATAGCCGGGTGACGAGATATCCGGGTTTCAAAATGGCGACCACATGATTACGTCATAGTTTTTTTATGAGTTAATGATTATCAAGGTTTTAATTGTTTAAGATCGATTTATAAATCAATATTTCGATTAGACGACAAAACATGAAAATGCACATTATTTAGGTTTTATAATTTGTTTTTAAATTTTTACAGACAAGTTTTCTTCAAGTGCCACTTGTCGCAATTTTATATGACTTAATTGATTTTTTTTACAATATTTAAATGGCATCTGCAGCGAAATAAGCACATGTCTTGAAGATATTCAAATGATGGATCTTAAATGAAACACAAGACACATACAAAAAACGCCATTAATAAGTCGAAATTTACAACCGAAACCCTCTTTATTGTACGCTGTGAATGCACCAAAGCTCCTCTGCTATTGGTTTATGGTGGATCCAGTACTTCAAAAGATTAAAGGAATCAAAGAAAAAGGCTTGGCCTTGTTTATAAACGACTATCTATGCGGCTAGCATCTTCCAATAAAACTAGGAAACAGAGCGCCTCTTGAGATGAGATTAACAAAAAGGACATTTTTGATCAAATTTCCGTTGCGACGAGATAGCCGATCAAATACACAATATGTATATAAGACCCGGACCGAGACATTTTGACGAGATAGGCGGGTTTTTCATATCTCGTCGACGAGATATCCGATCATTTTTCAATGAATACTTTATGACATGGGGATGGGGATTCGAAAAACTGACGAGATAGCCGGTTGACGAGATAAACGGGTACGAGATAAGCGGGTAAGACTGTACACTATACGGGTGCTGTTACATATTTTTTGTCGCTAACATGACGTAGAACGCAAGTTTATGCGACGTGATCTTTCGAGTTTGTCATTTGCAAACCTCTGTGCTGTTGTTTATTTATTTATTATTTTTGATTTGTCACTTTTAAAAATATTAAGTGTCTGATATGATCGATTGACTATGTACAATATAAGAGTAAACATTATTAAAATATAATGCATTTATTAATTAAAAACAATCTAATGTGGATAAGTATATATATGTCGCAGCGAAACTTTAATTTTCAGCGAAACTTTAATTTCGCTAGCGAAAGATTAATTTTTCAGATCATGTAAGTTGTTTATGTCGAAATATTACATACAAGGCCTTTAATCACTGTTAATCTTAAACATATGTATAGAAATATATTATGGGTCATCTAACCAATCTGTCCAAAGCTTTTTATGGAGTTCTATTCAATAATGTAATCTAAATGAGCCGATCACTCCCCGACTTCAGTTCATGACTCAACTCACGGATAATCCTATCTGGGAGTGTGCTTTATGTCACTGATACACATAATTGGATCAAAAGATACATGAAACATAATCATT
>LQRL01120898.1:3691-16419 GCA_001703475.1 Hydroides elegans
TGTAGCAGTAACATCAAGCATCAATGTATGTATATGGAGACCTGAAGATATTAACACCTAAATAAACAAGTTTATTCGATGTTTCATGCAATTATTTGGTTCCAAGCTTTGCAGTTGTAATTATGAAATCGATACGTCTGATCTCATAATTGAAGGTTTATATTGCGTCCCCCTAGGTAGTAATCCATTTAATATTTTTTTCTAATTATGCTAATTTAGCAAAAAAAATAAATTAACTATTGTCTCTATCTGTTGTCAAGAGTTTATAACATAAGGGCATACTTTTCTGAGATGAACACAATACAAACATTTTGTTATTGTTGATGTTAAACCTTATATTGCCATTTATTGACAGATTAAAATGAAGCTGTGTGAAATCGTTCAAATATTCATACTTCTCGGTGGAGGATTTATCCGAAATCTTAATGGTCAGTGTCATTTTTGTTATTTTCTTAGTTACACGTTTGTTTTCGTAAATTGTATCTTGTTATTTTAACAAAGCAGTGGTATGGTTTTGTTACTTTTGGTCTAGATCCCATCGTGTTTATATGCCTGATTAACATTGACTGTTTTTCAATTTATTTTTTTTTAAAAAGAAGAAAACAATATATATGTTATATTTGAAAAATATTGAACTTTACATGTATACGACGAATGGTACTACAGTAAAAGTATTTTTTTACGTTTATTAGATAATACATTATGGATTCTACATTTGCGCATATAATAAATTCATTTTGTTATCCCTATCAGCTACATGCATCGCACCGGGAATTGAAGACGGTGACTATCGTATGGATTGGATGGGACAGCGTTCATGTACTGAAGGCACCGCGTATAATAGCGGGCATGTGTGTGAAATTGCTTGCAATCATGGATGGGAAAGGGCCGTCGACGAAATCACATGTCACGATGCTGGAACTTGGTCTGATCCATCCCCATATTGCATTGGTAAGCACTCGCAACATTCATATTTATAAACTATACATTTTTTTGTATGAGCAACTATAACTAATTTGAGCGATTGCTTATTTCGAGTAAAGAGAACCAGGCGCGGATTTAAATTATTATACAGAGAGATACAAAGCGCTCTACTACAAGTCTTAGATATTTTCATTGGCGCCCGACCAAGCACCCGCTCCCAAACGCCCAACCCCCAACCCCCAGCCATCCCTCCATCAATCTCGAGAGAATGGTTTATAAAAATACGCTCGAGCTCTAAAATTATGTTTTGCATGTTCATAAACAAATCTGGAAAAACGTATCCAGTGAACTTGATCGCATTTTGTGATCTTGCTTTTTCAGAATTGCCGCATTGCATTGTACCAACCCTCACAAACGGAGCCTATGAAGCCCTAGATTTAGGATGGGGCCAGTCCAGAACCTGTAGTCCTGAAGACGATCCAACTATTGATGAATGTCAAGTCAATTGCTATAGCTCGGGCTCTGTTAGAGTGGCATGTGTCGAAGGAGAGTGGGATCCCCCAATAAGCTGTGAAGGTAGGTCAATTATGCCAATAAGATAACTTCATTTGTAAATGATAATTATGAAAACCGCATGGTTAACTGTAGATTTATTGTAACCGAGGCCTTAATCATACCATTACAACATGTCAACATAACTCAGTTGGTGGAAGATTGTGAAAAATTATGAAGATACAATAATAGTTTCGTTTATATCATATCGAGTAGACCAGGACCAATATTCTCCGCTATAACCTTAACCTTAAACTCACGCTTTTCTCTACCCTTTTACAATATTTTGAAGGGCAAGCTTAAGCTTAATTGGAGTGGAGAATATGGGTCCGGCTATCAATTTATTAAATAAACTTTGAAATATTAAATTAGATATAATAAAAATCATTGATTGTTCCAAACCCTATTAACATTGTTCCCATGTTTTTCTTTCAACCACAGCTGTTGCAGTGAGTTGCGTCGTTCCGTCCATTGCGCACGCGGCGTACATCGATTGCGCTGCAGGGGTGACGATTTATGAGACAGAGGAATGCAGGTTTAATTGTGATGACGGTTACTATGCTACAGAAAATGAGATTGTGTGTCAGGGTGATGGGTCCATGGATAACACAAATCCCTGTTTGCCAAGTAAGTATATGCTATTGTCAATGAGGCTTAATCATATTTCATTCTGCGGATGATTTGCAACTCATAAATGAATTTAATTAAGGAAATATCATATGGATATTGAAACCCCTTAAAATCTTGCAGCTACATGACGCATTGAATTGTATTTGAAAAACTAATATATCTTGAGCTTGGGCGATTTCTTTTAATTTGTACCCATATTTGTTTGATTCTAGTTCAATGCACCGTACCTGAAGTTCCCGATGGATTATATACAGACTGTACAGCTGGTCAGTTGATAAATGCTGAATCACAATGTACATTATCGTGCAATGATGGATTTAATCCCGCACCTTCCATAGTCACTTGTGAATCAACTGGTTCGATGAGTGATGAATCCCCTATTTGTGAAGTTGGTATGTGTTTTTTTTTCTGTTTTAGGAAATGACCATATCTTGCTAATTTCGGGATCATGTTATTCTTAATAACTGCTTATCTAAAAAGAACGACCGAGAAAAGGTGGGGTTAAATTTGCAAGGGTTTTCTAACAATAATGCAGTTATAATCACTAATTTATTTATTATAATATCAATTTCATATGAATGCAAGATATAATTAATAATTGTAAGTGTTATATTTCTCTGGTGAATGCATAACCCATTTGTAAAGTAGAAATCTGGTTTTATTAAACATCGTTTAATTTATACAGATTCTTTGCATGGATAATAGTGTGCATACTCTCTCCTTTGACTATATTCTCATTCAATCTTGCTGCATTAGATGGTTCTTATTAGATCTCTGATATTTTTTTCAGTACAATGTACCGTACCAACTGTTACTGCTGGAAGATATTCAGACTGCACTTCAAACAATTTAGTCAACTATGGAACGGAATGTACATTATCTTGTAGTACTGGGGATACGCCCTCATCCTCGACGATCACCTGCGAAACAAACGGCTTGATGAGTGATGAATCACCTGCTTGTGATACGGGTGGGTGTGTTATTGGCGTTTTTTACCTTTGGAAGCATTTTAATGTTTAATAGATATTGTTTTCTACGATACGCAAACGATAAACTAGACAAAAATAACACACACATATAAACAAACGATATTTCATTATTGGGCTTAGATGGACCTGCAACCAGGCCATTATATGAGAATGCAACATACAAAAATAATTAACAAAAAGCCCTTACGAGTACTTATAAAATATATAACATAGAACTTAACTATGACAAGCAAAAACTAAACAGAACAGAAAAAAGACAGGTATGCGAGGGTGGGCGGGGAAAAACGTATTAACGAAAACATTTTACGACAAACTGAATATTAACACAAACAAGACCAACTTAAAATGTAGACTACATATGGATTCTCCCGCCCAGACATGGAAATGAGAAGATCAATACAGCGAACAAAGGGTGACAGTTTACAGAAGTAGTTCAATTATTAAAAGAGGAACCAAAACGCAGGGAGGGGGACACACGATACCATTAAGAAACCAAACTATAAAACAATTTTAAACTAAACGTTTAAATTACATTAATAGAAATCGTTTTCTTCGATACGCAAACGACAAACCAGACAAAAATAAAACACAAATATAAACAAACGATATTTTATAATTGGGCTTAGATGGACCTGCAACCAGGCCGTTATATGAGAATGCAATATACAAAAATTATAAACAATATCCCTATTATTTTTAAAGCAAATTGTTTATGCCCAATAATAAATGACATTAAAACATGAAATAATAACTGGCTCTTTCCACTTTTGAACCAACTAACCTTGTACTTAACTGTTCTAGTAACCGATCTGACGGGTTTATATATAGGATAACTAACACTTTTGAGTAGACATGACAAAAATCGTGAGGTGGAGCCGAGAGATTTTTGTCATGTCCGCGAGAAAGTGTTAGGTATCGAATATGTCCCAAGGCTTTATTGTTCTCGAGATACCTTTAAATTCAATGCATTGATTTCAACAGTGGGGAATATACTTCTAGGCCAAATATTCCCACTGAAAACAGTATGGCATACAAATGGATTAACTGGGTCAATTAGTTATTCTAATTCCATCGAGAGAAAAATAGAGCCATGGGACACATACGAGTGGTATGCCTCGCTTTCCCACCGGCCGAGATGTTTGAGCTGCAAGTCGTTTAGACCGACTTGCACGGCAGATGTCGCTCCTCCGGATCGGTGACTATGCGAACTGTAACACCTTTGATCTATGCCTTATCCTTATAATACACTTTTAGTTTGTTCAACGAATAAAGCACGTGTTAGCGCCTTACCGTTTGGAAGTTCGAACAAAGGTTGGTCGCCATTAGAGGATTTTTGACTTTTAAATAACACCGCAACGCAAAGTAAGGGCAAACATTTGACCCGTTACAAACAAAATTAATATTGAAGCCCTTCTTTGACACATCAGTTTTGTAATGAGTGACGAATAATGCGATGCGTCCCTGAGTAGCTGATACACTTCGGAGCGAAACATGCTGCGTTGAATCAAAAACAGTGCTAACAATGAATTCGGAAACCGTTAATAGACCGAACTGCGCGACATACATAGCAGCCCAAGAAATTAAACCATTCATAGAATCGGCCAACACGAAGGGCTTCACAATGTTCAAAATATCCACTGTTATAGGCAATTTAGAATAAACTGGTGAATCTTTTTTGGTGACGGCGCGTAATAGGAGCTTAACGCGAGGGTGCAGCGATGATTTGTTCCAACTATTTATGACACAGAAATGATCGATACCAGTTATTTAAACTTTAATTGTTTGAGAGCGGAGATGTAAAATATCAAAATGCGAAATATACCGCAAAATAGACGCTTCTGTTGGGAGGAAAGGTGACAAACCGTATAAATCACAGAAATGCCGACACGATTTTAGTCCCTGATCATCGAGGGGCGAACACTATCTCTCAGCAGGATGTTCACGTGACGGTCGATACCTGCAAAGAGCCACATGTAGTTGGATCCGGATCAACAGGAACACGTCGACCATTGATAGCACTTGGGAATTGCGCTAGAAACTTATGGATGTAACCTCGTGAGAGCGAATCGGCAATATTAGCCTCCGTTGGGATAAACACTATATCGATGGTTATGTCATGTAAGGAACAAATGAAAAACAATAAATGCAGAAGCACTATGGATTGTTCGTGCTTAGTTGTATGCAATTTTATCATGGCTACAACAGCCATATTATCGCAATAGAAGACGCATCCCTTTCTAGCGAGCTGATTAGCCCATGTATATAGGATGGAGCAGATAGCATATAGCTCCTTTGCGATTATATCGACGAGGGTACTGCGGAAGGTATCACTGTTGCAGTGAAGGTATATAGCAACCAAACTACGAGTTGCTAGCGTCAGTATTAATAAGAATATTATCCATTGCGTGAGGCTGCTTTATGACCGAGATTCCGTTCCATTGCGGAAAAAGTGCAGCCACCAGGCGATATCTGGCTTCATGACCCTGTTTACTTTAGTTTCTTAGAACCGTTTATAAGGCCTCGGATAAAGGTTCTGCTGTGGAACACTACTTTCCAATTTTCCAATTAGTGATAGCAGCTCACGGAGGGTGCATGTAAGTTTGTTATTTCATGATCTGAGAAGCAGAATTATATCCAAAAGCGGCGCGTGTGATATCCGAATTTCCATTAGAATAATGTCAATAATTAATCCAAGGAACTCGATGCATGTAGTCGGAGTTATAAGTTTATCGGGATTAATAAGAACGTTCAAGCATTCACAAATTTCAAGCAATTTCTAGATTCTGGCGACACACGTATGAATTGGGGGACCTCCGGTTAAAAAAATCGTCGAGATAGTACCGTTTTCCTTCATGATGAAGGATATGGCATCGGCGAAATCCAAGAATATTTTAGCGCTGCTACGTAAACCAAACGTTAACACTGTGTCGACGAAATAAAGCGTTTTAGCATTGAAATCGATATGCAAACCGAGGAGCGACCAATCCTCTTTGCGAACTCGTATTTGTCTATATGCATTTGCTAAATCGAGTTTAGCGAATAACGTTCCTTTACCATACTTCTTTATTAAATCAATTGCAAAACTGATTGATATGTATTGCATTGCAAATTCGTCCTTTGAAACATCATCAATCACAATGTCGCCCGGCGGCCACGATAGATCATAAATAACTCGAACCTTTGACTTGTTTTTATGTTGGAAAGAACCTAGGGTGAACACACGAAGTTACACGGAAGCGTAGCGATTGCACCGAGGTTTCGTTTTAATAATATATCACGTTTGATTTGAGAAAGCGCAGAATCGTAATGCACTCTGCATGAATTCCATTTTAATGATGAACCGCTTGGGATATTTATTTTATTGTATCCTATAGAAACTCCATTTTGAATGCCGTCTAATATATAGTCTTCAAATTTTATATCACTGCTATTGCGGAGACCGATTTCGAATTCGTCGTAATTAAGACTGGGGGCGAGGTTGACAAGTGTTACATCTACTGTACGGCATAGGACCTCTGCAGACGCGGTATACGTGCGCGCGTCTGCATTGCGGGTAGACGCATTGTGCGAACTGGAATTTGTTGCAGATTTCCTTTCCGTGGTGGAACGACGTTAGCAGGTTGTTCCAGCCCGACTTCGAATTATGTTTCCTTTTCTCTTCCTGAAAAGGGCAGCTTCCAACTAGGTGGCCCGTGCTTTTACAGCGAAAACATGCGCCTTTCTTCTTCACGGTTCTCTATCGCATAAAGGTTATACATATATACGCCGCCGTTTTGAGGAATTTGCGAATCAAATGTATCTATTAGTGCATGTATTATATATTATGTCCTGTTCGATGGAATGGTCTGCAAGGGGTGATGATCTGTGTGCTTTTTGACGTTATTTTGGTTCATGCACAATACATCATTACTTATTTTACATATTTGTGTTTCAGTACAATGCACTGTACCCTCCGTGACAGCTGGATCATACTCTGACTGCTTTCCAACTCAGTCAGTCAACTTTGGAACTGAATGTGTACTATCTTGTGCTGAAGGTGAAAATCCGTCTTCTTCGACAATCTCATGCGAAGCAGACGGATTAATGAGTGATCAATCACCTGCTTGCGAAACAGGTGGGTGTTTGATAGATTAGCAAACGCATATAAATACGTAGTTTTATTACTTGTTGGAAATTTCAATATAAAGAAAATAATAGAGGGTGTACTGGAGGGCTATACAATGCTCTATCGGCACCCTTGCAAAATGCGTCGGAATATGTTACGACAAAATCAGAGGAAACTGAGTCGAATAAGTAGATAAATTCATTTGACTATTTAATATATCGTTGCATAGATATGCTTTCAAAACTGTCCACTTGTTCCTTATGATAAGCATTTAACCGGTGAAACATGAGCAACATCTTTGACAAAAGCAAAATACCGATTTACCTTATTCCGCGTTCAAATACAATAGTTCTAATGTTAATCAATGATACCCGCACTAAAACAGGGTGCAAATTGTTTTAGAGACATGTAATGAACAAAGTACAACATTCAGAAGCCTAACATCTGAAGTTATTGGCACTCAGACGAGCATTTCATATGCACTCAGTCTACGGCTTCGAGCATCTGAAATGCCAATAACTTCATATATACGGCTTCTTCATGATGTATTTTCAAGATATGTCTTATAAATAATCAATGCGATTAATTTGCATTAGTTGAAGATCTGTGGATTACTACAACAGATATTCATGCGCAATGCCTATGTATTTTACTGATAATATATATCTATATTTCAGTACAATGCACAGTACCTTCTGTGACTGCTGGATCATACTCAGACTGCTTTCCCACTCAGTCAGCAAACTTTGGAGCTGAATGCACTTTATCTTGTGCTGAGGGTGAAAATCCGTCATCCTTGACTATCACATGCGAAGCAAACGGATTGATGAGTGATCAATCGCCTGCTTGCGAAACAGGTGGGTGTTTGAAAGATTAGCAAACGCATATAAATACGTGGTTTTATTACATGCTGGAAATTGCAATATAAAGAAAACGAGAGGAATATTATTCTCGGTAGAGCATATAAATCTGCTATCTTTTTTTATGAGAAATGAAATTGAAACCTTATTCATCTAGACAATAATGCATATTTGTTATTCCATCTCTCATGATTGTTGCCATGGTTAGTCTATCCAATTTAATTTCTTCGCTTAGACTTCTAAATAACAACGCCCTTTAATTCTTAACCAAAACAACCAAACATAAGAAGGGCTATCCCAGCGCTGCATTGGCAATTTGACGCAATAATTACGTCATATTTACATCGACAATGCCCGCCTACTCAGCTTCCACTCTATTGAATATGCGTTTTGATTGACGTGTGAATAATGCTGTAACAAGTCAATGTGTATTTCGCATTGCAGCCAATAAGAAAAGACAAAATAAGGTTCAAGGGTCAACTTAGCTAATTAGCATAATGTTTTGCATTTGAAGCTTTACAGGGATGTCGTGAGATTCGACGTCGCTTACATCCAAACATTTATATTTTCCACGATAATTATCAACCAAAACAATTTTTCACAAGTTTAACCAGCCGATAAATAACTTCATGTTATATGTTACATTATGGTATACTTTTGATGTTTGTTCATAGCCTTTAAGACAAAGTTATGCGGGTGAAAAATTTCGCAAATAAAAACGGACCGAAAATATAATCTGCTCCGTTTTCGTAAACGAAAAAGATAGCAGATAATAATAGAGGGTGTACTGGAGGGCTATACAATGCTCTATCGGCAAAATGTGTCGGAGTATGTAACGACAAAATCAGAGGAAACTGAGTCAAATTGGTAGATAAATTCATTTGACTATTTTCTTTAATATATCGTTGCATAGATATGCTTTCAAAACTGTCCACTTTCTCCTAATGATAAGCATTTAACTGGTGAAACATGAGCAACATCTTTGACAAAAGCGAAATACCGATTTACTTTATTCCGCGTTCAAATACAATAGTTCTAATGTTAATCAATGACACCCGCACTAAAATAGCGTGCAAATTGTTTTGGAGACATGTAATGAACAAAGTACAACATTCAGAAGCCTAACATCTGAGGTTATTGGCACTCAGACGAGCATTTCAGATGCATTCAGTCTACGGCTTCGAGCATCTGAAATGCCAATAACTTCATATGTACGGCTTCTTCATGATGTATTTTCAAGATATGTCTTATAAATAATCAATGCGATTAATTTGCATTAGTTGAAGATCTGTGGATTACTACAACAAATATTCATGCGCAATGCCTATGTATTTTACTGATAATATATATCTATATTTCAGTACAATGCACAGTACCTTCTGTGACTGCTGGATCATACTCTGACTGCTTTCCCACTCAGTCAGCAAACTTTGGAGCTGAATGCACTTTATCTTGTGCTGAGGGTGAAAATCCGTCATCCTTGACTATCACATGCGAAGCAAACGGATTGATGAGTGATCAAACACCTGCTTGTGAAACAGGTGAGTGTTTCATTTATTCAGTAGAAACAAAAGAATTAAATGTGTTTCAACATTTGATTATTTAAGCAATCTCTACTTTTTATGTAACTCGCAAACATTGTCGATAGGCAAGGGGATGGCTTTGCATGAGTCGTTGATCATCTAGACGTTTTATTGATGTCTATACATATAACAATACGCTTTGGTTGTGTCTAAATACTTCTGTTTCAGTACAATGCACAGTACCCTCTGTTACCTCCGGATCATACTCTGACTGCTTTCCAACCCAGTCAGTTAACTTTGGAGCTGAATGTGAACTATCCTGTGCTGTGGGTGAAAATCCTTCTTCTTTGACCATCACATGCGAAGCAAACGGATTGATGAGTGATCAATCACCTGCTTGTGAACCAAGTAAACGGAGTTATTTCATCTTTGTTGTTTAATCACATAAAGCTAGTGGTACATAAAAATATAATTGTTCTATAAGAAAAGACGTTCGTATTCTAAAAACGCATAGAATATAATAAGCATCTAGTTGCGCTCTAGTTTGAGTAGTTGTGTGTCTGCTTTCATTCTAACTTTCCTTTAGCAGCAATACTTCTTGAATCTGTAGTCGACATTTTTTTTGAAAATTGGAAAACTAAAAATTTAATATTCAGAATAATATTTTAAATTAGATGCACCATTGCAATTTGTTTAGACCTTGAGATTGGGTCAGATAAGTATGTGTTTTTAAATGATTCGCACTCAGTGAAATTGCATTTATATTGATTTATAACTCAATGAAAGCTCCATGCACCTATTGTTATTATATAGATCCATGTACCAACTGTGTCAGTGTTGGTATATTTGACGGATTTGAGTACTTTTTGTATGACGTCAACGTCATGTATAACAGCAGCGTTTGTGATGATGACAACAGAGTAAAAGCATCTATACGAAGTCTTGAGACTGCTCAACAGCTGGATGTTGCAATTGCATCGCATTTAAGGTAAATCTTAATTAAAATGTATAAGAAATAAAGGCGTTTGATAACGTTATATGTTATACCTGGTCTTGTTTAATAGCATCCCTCCATCATTCTTGTGTTATATATAACCATGGCTTACCACACATGATGTGAATCATGCAGTAATGTAAGTTACATCGCATATAAATAATAAAAACACTTGAATATAACAATAATTAATTATTCCAATATTGTCACAAAAGATTAAAATTTCCTTTCCAAACATATCGATCCCCATATTAAATCTTGCAGTTCTCAAAATGGCGCATGGGTCAACTTGGAGAAACAATCGTTGAATCACCAATGGATCTGGGGAGATTGTCACTTTGAATCTCAGAAATCCCCGCTTTGGTTAAGTCCAGTAGATGATCAAGCTACGGGATGTGCTTTTCTCAATGGCAGCGATGGTTCAATACAGCTAGACTCCTGTGATGGATACACTTCTAGACAGGTCCTTTGTTATGAGAAAGTAGAGGAAGGTAGGTGTTTAGCAAAACCGGGATAAGCTTAGAAACAAAAAACACACTTCCCCGCATATCACCACAGCAAAATTGTTCAATGAAACAAGATGAAAATACTGTTACAAGTTGTGTTCGATTTTCGCAGGATCCATTCCAACGTATTTCGTAACTCAATTTATCATCCGAAATTATTAAGATATTACTAAAACATGTTATGATAAACACATATAAATCACTTAATAAAATGAGTTTGAAGAGTTGTACTTGATAAAATAGTGATCAAATTTTTTTTGTACAAAATTGTCATGAATGACCGATTTTGATATGATATTTCATTTATAAATCGTATCAAAACGTTTTATGAGAAATCATAAGTTTATGGTTTTAGAGATTTATGATAACGACGTTGTGAATCTTAACATTTCCAGCGGCATGTAATTACTATGGGACCACGGGCGGGAAATCATTATGTGCAGTTCGCATGAACTCCTTCGTAAGCAGGGCAACCGCTTCCGAAATATGCGCCCAGCATAATATGCAACTCTCAGAAATACAAGACGCAACAGACAGGAGATTCGTGAGAGGGAGTTGTGTCGATTTAGCCATGCGGTATATCCAAATTGTTTTATTCTATTATTTTGAATATGTTAATGCTTACGAACAATTGTAAACACAAACTTAGATGACAAGATAACCAGTTACTAAATAAAGGACCATATTCATATAAAACTATGTCTTGTGGATGGTTTATATCTGCAATTTTTTTTCGTATCATAATCATCTAAAATATGTAAATCTATATTATGTATTGGATTTCAGGGAAGATTGCAGTAATCCGACCTACGTATATATGGGAATGGATCGGGATGCTCAGGGCGATTTATATTGGATGTCAAACGACGCCCCATTGACATGGTAAATCATTTTCGACCCATTTAGACTCAAGCTGTACTGGTATGAAACGTATGAATGTTACTTAATATATATATTTGAAGATGGAAATGCCTCTATGATGATTTTATGTTCTAAAGTATAGTAACAGATAGTTTCCTAAATTACAAATGTACTTGTATGTTTTTTTTTTTATGTCACTAGGATGAACTGGTTTTCCAGACCATCGATTATAGCGGAAAACAATGGGGTCATCGGTGAATTTTGCTCAAGTCGCTACAAGTGGGAACTGGTAAATGTCACCGAGGATGATTTGCATACAGACATTGTGTTATGCCAAAGAGAATGTGAGTTGGAATTCGTGAATTTTATGTATATGTTGTGGTTGCAGGATAAGAGAATCCTTGATTTTTAGTGATCGTCCATGGACATTTAATTGAGCATTCTATTAGTCGTATCGTTATAACAATAAGGAATTACATAAACGTATGAATACTACTACATGTATATCTAATAAATACGTGCATGATCGGCTTATATTCTCATGATTTATTAATAAAATCACCTATATAATGTTGCCTGAATGTAGTAAATACTATATAATCTAAAATAGCTACATAGTATCACAATGTATTGAAACAGATGATGAAATCGAACGGAACGAATCCCTACCTATCCACACATCTATGGATAATGTGGAAACCGATAGAATCTTTGACAACAATAGAACAACTTACAATGTACTGCAAGCAGATGAACCCTTTGTTGCAATCGAGTACGGCCGACA